>JAQFZQ010000919.1:0-24612 GCA_034696005.1 Glomeris marginata
CCTAGATATCCACAACAAGGACGCCATTTTTCGTCTGACTTTCAGCCAATGGCAGCGCACATGAAATCGGTCAATTCAAAGTCCTTTGTGTGAAAATTTAATAGCCTCAATTATGGTGATATTGCATTTAAAAAGAATTGCATGTTGATTATGTACACAATTAGATTGATTTGTTTTTTGTACGTTCTTTGTGTGAAATGTATTATTTATTTATTTTTTTGCATGGACAGATGGAGGTCTTGAGGAAATTGTCAACGAATTTAACAGTGGACAAATTATGTATGCCTTCTGTCGTGTCATTGATCCGAAGACCAGCCTTCCAAAGTTTGTCCTGATAAACTGGGTAACTAAATCATATTTTATGTAGTACGTACTACTACTGTGACATGGATACTTATATTTGAAAGTTCAATTTTCTTTTAGCAAGGTGAATGTGCTCCGGGAGACAGGAAAGGAAAGTGCGCCACGCATCTGCGAGATGTTGCAAATTTCTTCAAGGTATTTTTATATACATGCCATGTGTTTCAGATTGTACTAAGTAAGTTGACAATGTACTTTTCTGTTTACTTTTCCAAAAAAAAGGGAGCACATCTTACTGTGAATGCAAGGACGGAAGATGATGTCGATCCCGCAATGATCATCGACAAAGTTGCCAAATCCACGGGGTCCTCGTACAGTTTCACGGACAGAGATGGTCCTTTGCAGAATACGTTGCCAGTGGTACTATTGATATTAACATGTTCCCAGAATGGCATTATATTTGTTAAATTGATTTAAGTGAATTATCAGAATCTCGTAAAAATTACGCCGGAATACGTGTTTTGTTAGTATTTCTGATGCCATATTTTTTATGACTATAATATTAATATTTATAATCAAGAAAAGGTGCACAACATAGAATCAGGGTGTCTACTAATACTTGAAATCCTGGAAATGTACTGGAATTTTTTCTTAATCCTGTAAAATTTGTGGCACATTACATAATTTCGTTTATTGGTTTCAGTTCCTCTTATAATTTGCTTGGAACAAAATGCCAATTAAAATACTTTTGAAATTTGATGGTTCATTTCTCTTATTGATCAGTTTTTAAGGGATTAATATAGTTATGTAACAATCTGTCACTTTATGTATTTTATGTCAAGGAAAAATTTATAAATATCCTTGAAAATACTGGAAATATACTGGAATTTTGAAATGAAAGTTTAGTAGACACCCTGTATTACAGCATTACCATAACTTTTTATTGCAATTCGAAATTCCTTAATATTTAAATCTCAATTGCAGGAAACTTTGTTATTAGAGTATTTTAACAGCTGTTGTGCATTTGATGTTTTTCTCAAAACTGCAAGGGTTGTCATTTTATTTTGTTGTCGAGTGAATTAATTGCGGCACACTTTACAATTGTTGACACTAATTGCGTACAATTATATGTGGATTATATTCTTTTAGGGCTCCGTTTACAGACGCACAATCCCTGCGGCCGAAATCAATCCTGTGGAAAGAGACAAATTTTGGGAAAAAACAGAAGTAAGGCGACTTCGGTGGTCTGCTTATTTTTGGTTGGTTTTTATATCTCAGTTTGAAATTATTGCAATGATTATATAAGGTGAAAATATGGTAGCATATGCATTACTTCTGGCATGTAGTAGCAGTATTTCATCATGTCATTATCAAAACTGATGTGATGATGATGTTAATCTGCGAATGCGTGAAAGTAGTTTTGCGGAGTCATTCCGCGCAAAATGTATGAAAGTGAAGTTATACATTTCAGAATACGTAGCAGGTGATTGGGAAAAATGATAATTTGTCGATGACAGAACATAGAGATTATTTCTGAACGTTCTGATTTGCTGACATTACGAGTGAAGTACATGAATAGCTATAATTAAGCCATTAAGTTTTATATGGCCTCGTGAAATGTGTTGATTCAAAATTGATGCTGGAATAAACCGGTGCCATTTCTTTCACAAGTGTTATTACACACTGTTGATGGTAATTTCCATTCAAACAATATTCACATAGTTTCAAACCGTGTCATTGTGTTTATTTGTTGTTTGTCTAACTCCGCTATTTACCGTAAGAATCCCAATACGTGTGTATTAATTATACAAAATAAATAAATTGTGTGTTTTTATTTTAGGCTGAAGAGAAAGTCAGGTTGGAGGATGACCGTAAGAGGTCAGAGGAAGTAAAGCAAAGGCTAGAAGAGGAAAGAAAAAGACGTGAAGTGAGTATTGTTTAAAGGTGAACTGACAAGGTTTTGTAACATACCCTGGAAAGTGTGCAATTCTATAGAATTGATGCCAATAAAACGATTGGCGCAAACAAAACTTTTTAAAAAATTGTTACAAAAGGTTATGAGTAGTTAAAGAGGGCGTCGTGGAAGGACGGTGTCACCGCGTCCTGTTTTGGTAAAATTTGATTTTTCAGCCAATGAGGACAAGCGCCTCTGCAGTTTCATCCAATGGCAGAGCTTATCAATGAAACTATATATAATTCATATCTATGGCAATAATGCTTCAAATGGCCTCAAATTTTCAGACAATGTTCCTAAATTTGTGGCAATCAAATGCTAGTTTTTTCAGGATATGTTGCAAAGCCTTGTCAGTTCACCTTTAAAGAGAAGAACTTTGCAGGTGACACTGAGTGAAATGCTTTGTAAATTTGCAGTTGGTGGAAGCAAAACAAAGGGATGAAATTTCGAAACAACGTTCCCGGTCAATAAGCGAACAGCGGGTCGCGGAAGCCAGTGTCGGCCGAAAAGAATCGGAAAGTGTTAACGGCAAACGTTGGGAGCAGCAGAAGTTGTCCCATGACACCCAAGATGACGAGGAGAGAAAGATGAGGAGCGAATCTTTAAGAAAGGAAAGGAAACAGGTGATGTATATAATGTTGATTATTATCGGCACGTAGACGCGAACGTAAACAGGTGATGATGCAAAGCGATGGACGTCAGCAAAAGCAGGTTTTAATACCTCGTTAAAATAATTGACAGGAAGTTGAGAGCCTTATTTCTCAGCGCACAATTAATGCCAGAGCAGTCTTCGAGCAGAATACTATTTATGGAAACACTTATTCGGGTGCAGAGGTTGTGGAACGCAATGGAAGTCACTCGCCAAAGCATACCGTAAGTGGCTTTATTTGTAACTGTCAAGTGCTCTTCTGTTTTTTGGTTCTTTAAAATTAAACATTACTGTCTACAATTATTTTGTTATTTCCAGGATTTGCAGAGCCCAACCCGGTCAAGTGCGCCGTATCACGCGAGCATTTCACCGGCAAGCGAGAGCCATTCAACACATACTAATACCCAGAAAAGTTACGAAGAGCACAATGAACTTGGTTTGAAATTTAACATAGGTTATTATGATTTAATGCTGGAATGTCGTAGGGTTTTACAAAACAAATGCCTGAATAAATTACTTATAGGTCATGCGTGATGTGACTTTTACCTGTGCCAACTGGTTTTACAGATATATTTTTAAATTGGAAAACATTGTTACAAGAGTTTCTATATATTTTATTTATTTCACATGCAATACATTAACAAATGGGATATAATCTGGGAAAATCCAGTTTGAGTCTTCACAAAGTGTACAAAGTATTGGATATTATAGTATTATTCACAAATTTAATGATTATTTTTTGTATCGCACTCGTAATATCTATTGGCACGGGTAAGTTGCTAATATAATTGGGTATTAGTTTTTGTAAAAGCCTACTTGATACGAAGTGAATGTTTGCTTCTATTTTCTGTGTACTCAACCCACGGTTTCGCTGTATTCAATAGCACCGAAGAGTGAGCCAAATGTACCACCGGAGCACATCGACAATTACCACGAAGCCGGAGCGGCTCACATCATGAGCACAGCTGTTCCAATCGAAATTGCAGAGGACAGGATTTCATCTTCGGACTTCCATCAAGATGTCTTTGTCCCCGGTCAAGGATTAAAAGCACGGTCCATCTACGATTACCAAGCCGGTAGCGATACATTTCCTCTCTTATCGTGTTGTTTAGTAGCTGTGTTGGTACTTAATATCAAAGTGCATTTGAATGGGTGTTTCATTGCAGCTGATGATACTGAAATTTCATTTAACCCGGATGACATTATCACCAACATTGATCAGATTGATGAAGGCTGGTGGCAGGGCCTTGCGCCGGATGGCACGTACGGACTGTTCCCCGCCAACTACGTTGAGCTCATGGACAATTGACAGTTTTAAGAGGGTTTCACATATTCAGGGTAAATTTACTGACAGGTTTTTATCCATATTTACCATTTTTTACCCGATAATTGGCATTCAGAACATATTGGTAAGAGTGAATTGACCGCGCGACATATCCAAGTGCAGATTGTTCTGATTTGAGTCCATGAAAAGAAAACTTAAAATAATTTGAGATATGATCTTAGTTTTAGCCTCGGTTTTAATACAGTTGATCTCATTTTCTGCACGAATGGATATGTTTGATTTGTTTCGAGGAAAGTTTGACAGTGAATTTTTTCCACGTACAATGCAACTTTTTGGATATTTGTAATCGTGCAAGTTATAATTATACTACAATCCAGCTGTTTGTGCTCAATTGTGTGGATGGTGGGAGTTGGTATACTGCAGAATACTGTATGTGTTTTCATAAACTAGATCGGTTTTTCACTCGTGAAATGCTGCACATTGTAACTATTAATAAAATTACAGCTTATAAATTCTCGCTGAAAGTTTGCCTTGTTTGCTTTCTGCCATAAGTACATAATTTTTATAAACACATTTATATCCTTTTATTTGAACATTCAGGTCTTTGAGGTTAATGAAAACATGAAATGCAGGTCCTATTAATGTGTTTGCAAACAATAAAAAATGAACATAATTTATGAATGACCACATATAACATGGAATATAAAATTATTAACAAATGAATAATTGCATCAAATCTTATTAAATACTAGTTTTTATTACTCCCAAAATTGATTTTGTGTTTGTATCTAATTATACAGTATAAACAAGTTTGGAAATTTCCAATTCATACTGGAATAAAAACTAAAACATTAATTTGCAGATTGACTTGTAATGGCGGCCATTTCGATTATAACATAGTTATTATGATGGTATAATTTACTGTGTATAATCTGATTATATTGTATTTTACATTAAAATTAGGACAAAAAATGAAAAGGGTAATTAATTCCAATATTTACGTAATTAATGTATCACCCCTGAATGCGATATCGATATTATCGATTTGCATTAGCTGACCAGTTCGTTTCCGGTTTGCGAGGTGTCTTGTTTTGCTGTTATTTTCTGCGAAATTATGCCCGGAAATGGAGAATGGAGCGTCGAATGTCGATTCCGGAGAGGGTGGGACACGTACAATCAGAGAAAGAGAGATTTATAAAGTTGGTTGGCTCAAGCTTATTCACAATAAAGATAAGAAATTCGTTAAGGTAATTTTATCGCTGTTTTCGCTTTGCGAACGCAACTTTCTTGCACGGCAACAGGTTGCGCGCAATATCCCGTGACGTCACTCGTTCGTTTGTAATGCCATCCCAGAACGCAAGTTGCGCGAGAGGTGTTGCACGAGCAAGAAAGTTGCGCCGTCGTTTTTTGGGTTATACGATTATATTCACAGCAAATTATGCGTTTTGTAGCCGTTCCAAAATTTCAAGACTGAAAGAATATGGGCGGCATTTTGCGTGCACGACGATACGAAACCGTTTTTGGAGTTTTTCGACAGTCCACAACGTGGGATGGCGCATCAGCTGACATGGGAAATTTCCCTGGACAAATGTGTACACATAACACCCAGTATTTGCCCCCAAGATGACAATGATCATGTATTTTCTATTACCATTCCATCTCAAGTGATCAGATTGGGAACTGACAGCAGGTAATACATTGATTTCTGAATTAATAATTTTTTTACTGTATATTATAAATTTAAAAATGAGATCAGCTGTGTATGTATATTTACAATTGTGTATTTTTTACAGAGTGCAAATGAATGATTGGATTAATACTCTGAGGGATAAACTTGCACAGCTGAAGGTTCTTGAGGTGAAAATTTCACTTTTTCAAGAGTGCTATTTTGTATATATTCTTCAGTGAAATCAAGGTTTGAAAAAATCTATAAAGAAGCTTGATGTTAAATGTCTACTATTTTTTGTAGCAGGAACACTGTTTATAAAGTTGAGAAAAAACTTGAGAATGGCTGACATGTTTTACGAATATACTTAAACAAATTGGCAAAATAATAAAACAAACTGTGAACATGGTTTTTGGAAATTCAGGGAATATTATTTAAATTAAATTTTCAATAACTAGAAGTTGTTTCTCCATTTCCTTTGTACTTTTAGGTATTGATGTTCGGCTGTAGTATATAATTTAGCTACTGCAATTCTGATATAATAATCTCTTAAATACGGTATGATAATGTTTTATTTTCTAATATTGTTTACAGTCCAGTGGTAACCTGTACTCAAAGGAACCTGAACCAAAACCCATTCTAGCTCCAAACAGGGACCCTACATCACCACTTCCGCCCACACCTGGTTACACTGCTCCATTTTTGGGAACAATAATGCCCACTGTGATACCGATACCGCAACAGAACATAACACACAACAGTGGTACAATCTATATACGCTAGCATCATAAATGGAAATAAGTATATACTAGTATATTCTGTTCCATCTCCAGATCTGCTAATCACCCCACTTGAAGACACTAATGGAGACAGTGGGACCAATTCCAGTCCCAGTCACAACTATCACGCTTTGAGTCACGTTCCGCAGCAGTTGCCGCAAGTTGCGGATGAGAACATTAGTTCGGCCGCTTCGGATTCCTCTTACCTTACTGCTGTGTCCAACCTTCCGACCAATTCACCTATCTTTGCGTTTCCTACTGAAACTCTTGCGAGTACTAGCGGTGTCTACGAACCACTTTTCGCGGTGGATCAACCCACCGCGCTGCTTGCTGCTTCCGGTAGCACCGCAGGCCCATCTAGTCTCGTGTTAAACGATCTCACTTCACCGGCAATATCTCCACTGCAAAGTAGACAAAGTGACATAAACATTACCATGGGGAGTATTTCCACTGACCAGGTTATTATCAAACTTTGAATATACAAACACACAGAATTTGCACAAATGTAACAGGAACGTTGGTTGAACCGGGTTGAACAGGGCCAAGCGGAGGCCGCAAGTTTGCCGCAGAGTCCAGAGGAAGATGGCCATCCACCAGTGACGTTGAAAGAGCAACAAGTTTTGAATTTGGCAAGGGAGATTAGCCACAAGGCTGGAGTGAAAATGAAACTTCCCAGAAAGGATTGCATGAACATGATTGCGTTTGTTGAATTCTTCGGCTGCGTTTGGTAAGAAAAGAGGAAAATGGACATTGTGATTGTCTACAGGTTATCGTTGACTGATTACAATTACAATCTTTTTATTTAATTTAGGATTGCAGGTTGGAGGCAGAAGGAATGTCCATTTCTATACAACAAGTTACACTTGGGAGATAGGATTATAACCGTTGGCGGAAGTGTAGTTTATAACGTCCATGATGTTCAAAAGATCTTCAGGCATACTCAGGGTTTGGAGGTGATTTTAATGATTGCAATGTTGAATCTGGACTGTTTACAACAGATTTTGTTTTTGTTCCCAACAGCTTGATGTCGTATTGGCTCGTGTTCCGTACGGCAAAGTGTTGGCGATCAAAAGAGATTGCGAAGGTCAGGATTTGGGAATAGTGAGAGAAGGAAACACAGCTTTGGTACGGATAAAATTGATTCAGGACTCAATTGAACAATCAAGATACTCAATATAAATATTTTTACAGATTAAAAAGGTGGTCGATGGCGGGTTGGCATCCCGTCACGGGTTGCCGAGCGCAGCGCCAACTTTGTCTCCCGCGAGTACGTGCAATTGGGTGCTGACTGAAATCAACGGAAGACCACTGAACTTGTTCTTCAAGGGCACTGAAGTATTATTTCCATTTCTTTAATGTATATATTTTGTGGCTGATTTTACGGGCACGGTGTAAATGTGTTGCGTTACGTACAGGTGAAAGATAGACTGAACGCTGTCGGTAAAGACATCTCGATTTTGGTGCAGCCGTCTGATTTGGTAAATGCCTTGAAGAAACAACTGAAAGCAATGCGGAACTACAAAGATTATATTGTACAGTAGCACAAGTGAGTTTAAAGTATGTTTACATGTGTAGGAAACGCAAATTGTCATTTTGCAATGAAATTTGGCGGGTATATTGCAAATTGATCTGAGATACATTTTTCGATATCTAGTATTATTTTATGCAAATATCAATCATCTGCTTTTAATTATTATTTATTTACAGTAGAACCTCGATTATCTGAAATGCTAAATACAACTTTTTAATGAATTATTCCGCAAGCTGAAAGTCAAACTTCACCGTAAATCAATATACTATAATTGGATTTTGAGAACTGTTCAGCTGATAAAATGTAATATTTATAATGTCAAAAATAATTCTGCTTTATTTTTACATCCGAAACGTCAATATTTTTGTATTGTCCAATTATCCGAAAATGCCCTGGTCTCATGAAATTACAATAATCGAGGTACTACTGTAATTTTAAAAAATTATTAGATGCTATTATGACATTTTCAAGGCTCATTTTACATATGAAATTATATTTCGCCGAAACCATATTTCTCCCCAGTCATTCCAACAATTTGTGTTTCCTATAGATGTGTGCAGCATCGTGGTGGCTTTGCAATTATGGAGGGACTTGATCTTATTCCTCACATCACTTTCTTGCGGTTTGGACCAATTATTATAACATAATTATTACACAACAGCAGGTATAGTCCAGCGGTATTATAACCACATGTATAGCTAGATTTATTCAATATTTATACACAGTAATTAGTTGACACCAATTTTAATAGAATAATACACTTTAAGGTCAAACCTTGGTCCAAGGTCAAACATTCCTTAAATTTTAAATAATTTTTTTACATAATTTTATACTGAATCTTCTCTAAGCCTACGTTTGGATGAAATGCTGTGATTTTGCGGCAGGAATAGATGCAACTTTAATTTATAACTGAGAATTGTGTGCATTTTTAACATATTGCATGTAGAATATTGGAACAGTGTCTGTGAAATCACAATTGCTCATCCAAATTGAATGTTTGAAGTAGCCTTATGACAACTGCTCTCTATGGTGACATGATACAAGTTTATATATATTTACAATTCTCTTTACATCGTGCAGAATGAATGATTCGCAATGCACGCTACTGTGATAATGTAAACTGCTCATCCGAATAAAGATGTATGGTAGGTGACATTATACATGTATCTTTATTTGATGTTTTACAAAAGCAATTTTAGTTACTACAACATTAACTGATTGAACTTTTAGTTTGTAAACTTTCCGATTGAGCTGTATTTTCACGACCACGGTAAATATTCCCCTCCAAGTCGATAGCAAAGTTGTAATCCACTATTTTATCCAGTGCTTCGTCAATAGCAGCATCTAATTTGTCAACAGTGATTGCAGATTTTGCAAGTTCCTGAAAAATTTGAATTGTGGATATTATAATTATAATTCACATTTTATACCGAAATATATAATTTTCAGGATTGTTATACTTTTTCTCGTCTGACTAATTCCTCATCCTGAGCAAGTTGTTGCTTCAATCTCTCTTCAGCTTTAATAGCAAACTGCAAAAGTCTCTCTTCTTTGTTTTTCACAAACAATTCCATTCTTTTAGTCCTGCAAATTTAATTAGATTTTAGCGTTTTGCAATTTTTAATTAAGTCGATTGTACACAAAATATACATGCCTGGCTTCAGCCAAACGTTTATTTTCCAATCTATTTTCTTCCAGTAACCTTTCGTGTTCGATGTCTTCCAATCTAGATTTTTCCTGGGCAATTTCACTGGCAGCAGATATTTTCTGAGCTTCTTCTTGGAAATATGCACTGCAATATTAAAAACACAAGTAGGAAATTTAATTGTTAAATTGGTATTTTGAATTCTACAGCTATAATCTGTAATAAACCTGAGGGACTTCATTTTAGTTTTGTAGGTTTTCGAAAGGAAAGTTAATTCTTGACGATCGTCGTGTGGAATAACAGGTCTGGTCGGAACGCGAAATAATTTGCTTTTTGCAGTTCCCAACCAAATGGGTTTGCGTTTTGGAAGTTTCCTCCATCGCACAAATATAATTAAGACACTACGTTCACTAAAACTTTGAGTTAATGATGATAAAACACCCAACATTACTATGATTGTAACAATATTCAATTTGCGAAATAGATTCCAAATGGCCGAGCAAATGGCGCTCGTTAAATAAGTTAAAATCAACCGATACAAAACGGTACGTTTTGACCTGTATCGACGGACGCAGAATGAACAATGAGCTCATTGGTTGATTTGTTGAATGGCGTCACTACACTTCAGCCAATGGAACTGGGGTATTGTTTGAAGGGGCGAGGCCTCGCTGCGGTCATCGACGGAGAAAGTTAGAGCAATGAGGTCATTGGTTGAAAGCGTTGAATGACGTCACTTGCCTTAACCAATGGAACGGGTAGTTGTTTGAAGGGCGTGGCCTCGCTGCAGTCGTCCGAAATCATTTTGCGTCGGATGGCGGGAGAGTTGGTTCGATTTTGATCGCGTTCTTGCCAGTAGAATGTCTGCAGTTAATTTTAGCGGAGAAGATGCTAAGTATTTAAATCTTCTCCAACGAATTGAGTTCGCATTAGGAGATAATCCGAATCAGTTTACTAAAGCTGACCTTTTGCGATCAAAAATGAACGAAATTCACCACGCAACTCGGATAAACCTGTAAGTGAAAAGATGAAAATCAATGATTCGGTGTCAACATGTCATTTATTCCATGTACGTTTATTATATTTCAGTATTTCGAAGGAGTCGAGTGCAATTTTGCTGGACAAATACTTTGCACAATACTGTGCAATAGTTGATTCAACTGATCCTGCTCATGGTGAATTTTAAATTTTAAAATAACATTCAAACAAATTAATGACTTATTTTTTTACTAAAGGCTTAATTACATGATTACATTTACATTGCTTTAGGGTTGAACAATTACGCAGAAGTGGCACTTTCTCTTGCGGAACGTAAAAAGAGTGGTAATTAATTAATAAGTGATCGATTAATTTCATTGGTATATAGAAAATTAAATATTACAGAAAATTCGAAATGGACTTCAGGAATGACTGCAGAAAGTGTTCGAAGCAGTCTTGCAGTAAAGAAACTGATTACAAAAAGCAAGGTATAAAAGTATTGTAATTGTATATAACATAATTTTCTGATTTCTAATTCAACTTGTCATATTTGCCATATATATTTAGGAAAACAAGGTTGAACTGGAAAAAGAACTTTCGCAGATTATTCAACAGTCTGCTGTACCAGGAAACCTTCCCAAGAAAGTTGCATCTGCACCCACAAATCCAATTAAAGAAACCAATTACAATTCTAACCAGACACAGACTGTTAGAGTTGTAACTGGTCATGTCCAATCGAAATTCATACCGGTTGACAAGCTGTCGAATGATAATAATGTCAAGCGGATAAAAAGAAAACATGATGCGGATGAAGACAATACTGATGCTCCAGAAGGTGTTGCGGTACCTTCCACATCTGGTTTCCGGACTGCACGCGATCAATTGGTTTGAAGGAAAGATTAAAAATAAACGGTTATTATGTGATGTCACAGAAAATATTTTCTTCTTAGATAATATCAGAGGCTTTAAAGAAAACCGGGAACACAAGTTCATCTTCTGTTAATATAAAGTACGGCTTGAGCAAGAAATCAGCTGGGAAACAATCTTCGGCGTCCTCCAAGTTTATATCACCTTTGTTATCGCACGGTAAAGAACAAGAGAAATCCTCCAGGTAATTCATAGTACATCAAAGACACGGTATACCTAATTATGGAATACTGTACTTCTATGATTTAAATACGTATATAATTATCCAAAAACATGTGATTTATTTAGAATGCAGAGTTCCGGGTTGCTGAACTTGAATGATGAAAAGCTGTGCAACATTGACCCTGAAATGATTGAGAAAATAAGAAATGAAGTATGATTTATTATTGTAATTCATAGCTTCATAGTTGGTTTTCAAAATGTATGTGAATATGTGTACAATTTAATTTCCAGATCATGGATAGCGGGTCGACGGTTACGTGGGATGACATCGCGGGGTTGGAATTTGCAAAAAAGAGTATCATGGAAATGGTTGTGTGGCCATTACGTCGCCCTGATCTTTTCTGTGGTCTCAGGAGCCCATCCAAGGGACTTCTGCTTTTTGGACCACCAGGCACTGGAAAGACCTTGATTGGTATATATTGTCATATTAAACCAATTCACGTAAAACAGTGGAATTTGACCAATTTGAAATCCAACAGGGAAGTGCATCGCTTGCCAATCAAATGCAACATTCTTCAGCATCAGTGCATCTTCACTGACATCTAAATGGATAGGTGATGGGGAGAAAATGGTGAGAGCTTTATTTGCGGTTGCAAGATGCTGTCAACCATCCGTCATCTTCATCGATGAGATCGACTCGCTTTTAACGCAACGCTCCGATTCCGAACACGAATCGTCGAGACGCTTGAAAACTGAATTCCTCGTGCAATTCGTAAGTTTTGTTATTGGGATATCCTGGTAACACCAGGGATGCACATATTTGTGATTCATATATTAGGATGGAGCAGCAACAAGTAAAGAAGATAGACTTTTGGTTATCGGGGCAACGAACCGTCCGCAAGAACTCGATGAAGCGGCGCGCCGTCGACTTGTAAAAAGGCTCTACATCCCTTTACCAGAAGCAGAAGCTCGTAAACAAATGATAATATGCAATCTCAAAAGAGATGAGAATAGTTTGACCGAAGAGGAGTTGGATGAATTGTGCAAAAGAACTGATGGTTCATATATTTCTATTCCATGCTATAATATAGTGTTACTGTATAATGAGTATAGATTTAATAATTACGTTTTGTCATTATACCAGGATATTCTGGATCAGACATGGCGTATTTGTGCACCGAAGCTGCATTGGGTCCGATGAGAAGCATTTCATCATTTGAAATGAATAGCATATCTGCTGATCAGGTACGTACAAGATACAAAATTGTTCATTTTTTATTGTACTAGTACATGTATATGGACAATTTTGTTAAATTTAGGTTAGACCTATTGGGCTTCAAGATTTCTTGGATGCACTGCATCAAGTAAAAGCTAGCGTGTCATCGGATGACCTGAAAAACTACTTAGACTGGAATAGCAAGTTTGGTAGTACATCACGTCAACATTGAAGCTAATTCATTGGAAATTATTATTTATTTTGTGTGTTTGTTCAATATTTGTAATTTGTGAATATTATTAATAGTTATCTGAATTTTTGTGCAAATGAAAATATCGGATAATTTGTAAAACCATTCCAATATGGAATTTCAGATTTGTACGAAATCTCCATGTTCTTTCAATATTTTTAATTTGTGAATTAAATAAAAACGGCGAATTTATAAAATCATTCCAGTACAATATGAAATTTCATGTACGAAATCTCCATTTTCTTTAATGAAACCATATTCAGCAACGGAAAGGAACAGATTGAAGATAGAAAACAGTTGAAATGGGATTTTGAATTTGGCGGGAACGATAAGTTGATCGGCGGGAAACTCATTGGACGTTCGCCATTGGTTACTTCGTTTTTGAACTGGCCAATAATGCCGCGTTCTACGCTATTTGGCTCTCGTATCACTTCGAGTTATATTATACTCGGATTGCAAATATAAATCGTATATAAATGATAAGAGCGGTAAAGTACATGTAAGTTATAATAATTATAGTGTTTATTAAGAGCGTTTCTGGGAAACTCGTAAATTACCGAGCGCAAACATGGGCACTACTTTTTCATCCGTTGGCGGCGGAAGGTTATTTGCAACTGAATTGCGGTAAATCGTCGTTATGGCGCGACGACACAGTATCTGAAAATACGTTTCTTCAATTTCAGCAGCGCGGTTATTGACGTTTTTTAAACGGTAAGCGCTGATTTATACGGATTATGATAGTCGAATAGGTGGATGAATAACCAGAAATGCTTACTGGCGTTAATACTGTTAAATTAGTCGATTTCCTTGAGTTATTGTGGTTATTGATTGAATTTGAAATCGACTGAAAAATCGGTTTAAAATGTTTTAGGCGTCGCATGGCGTTGTCGAATTTCGTCGTTTTTTGTTGTAGTAGATAGAGTATCAAATGTAAATCGGTACGATTGTAATGTTTAATCAGTTTAATAACGGTTATGGTACAGTATTTTGTTTTAAAATTATTAAATCTCTGATATTTTATTTTTTTAATCCGCTTTTTTTCCCTCCTTTTTTTCTCTGTTCTTAAAATAAACAAATAACGTATAATTTTTTAATTTAGATGGTTTGAATTTAAACTTGGGTTTGAATGGTTTGAACAAGATTTGGCCGAGCATTGATTTAACTGTTCTGGAAACTTTTAAAATTTTGCGAATGAATGAAATATTCGCGAAAAATTCATATTCTAAAAATTATTTTCTGAATACTTTTTGCAGACTAGCATAATTACAAGAAATGGCGAAGGTGTTTGGAAGAATAACTGTCATCAAGAAAAATGGACGTGATGGTACCAAAGTACCATTACTGGACAACTTATGCACCATTGGAAGGTATAATCTGCAATTTCCATTGTTTCAACTTAAAGCATGATTTTTTATAAATACACTATTTAAAAATAATGCAGGGATTCTGATTGCGACATCAGGATCAAATTACCAACTGTCTCGTCGAAGCACTGTCAACTGCAAGTTTTGGATGGAAAGGTATACAAGTATAAATAAAAATAATTACAGCAGCAACATGAGGATTGACTGAAAATTGATGAATTTTATCTAGGTGGTATTTACAAATCTAAGTGGGACTAACCCATCACTTGTCAACAATGCTGCCGTTATGGATACGACATTTCTTAACGACGAAGATATATTTACAATCACCACAAGGTCCTTTCGCTGGGAAGCGTGCAAACCGGAGGAAAATGAAGTTGAAATGAGCAACAAGGAACAAGGTTACTGTCTTTTTAAATTACAGTTCCCCAGATAGAAGGTGAACTAGAATGGTTTTAAACAGAAAATCAACCTGAAACAGAACCCGTGAAGAGGTCATCGAGAAGTTCAAGCGCATCGTTGACGAATGTACGAGGTCCCACACCGGTCAAGACTCCGAAGGTTATCTTGAAGAGGGCTTCAGCTAGAAATTCAAGCGGCATTGTGAAGACACCATTGTCCATCAAGAAGTCGAACCGGGCTTCGTTCGCCAAGCAACACTCCAACGATGAGAATGTTGAGAAGATCATATCATCCCCTGATCGCATGAAGACAGCAGCTTTACGTACCATTCATGCAGCCCAGTTGAAGAATAAGAATTCACTGGAGGCCGCCAAACAGGTGAAGGGCGAATCCAGTCCACCGGTGTCACCGAACAGCAACGCAGAATCACCGGGAAAACATAAAGTTTGTATTCCAAACACAAAACATTGTTTAAATTTTGTAAGAAGTTTGTCTAATCTTTACTATTTGATTGTAGACACCAGGGAAAGTGGACACGGCCGACTCATCTTTTGACTTTTCTACGCATAAAACACCATCAGTTCCAACCGAGATGTTTGTCTCCCCGTTACAAACACCATCTAGCCTTGAAGAACAATCCAACAAGCAAGAGAGTGACAAGGATGCCACCTTGAATGGAGAGTTACCTTCGGAAACGTCACCAACATCTTCCCGGAAGTCTTCGAAGACAGCCGTTAAACGTAGAAGCTCTCGCAAAGCCGACTACACCGATGTTGCCGGAGTAAAGCGCTTGATGAAACAATCTCCGGTTGCTGATTACGGCAACGTTTCAGGCGTACAAAAACTAATGGCAAGTCCTGAAGCCGGAGACTCCCATGAAGTATCCGAACGCTACGATGAACCTTCAAGAACCGCGTCCAAGAGGAGGTCCAGCTCACTCAGAAACCAAGATTCGTATTTGGTGGTTAGCGAAGAAGAAGAAGAAGAAACACCTGAAACTGTTGTGAAACGTAGAAGCTCTCTTAAAGGAGATTACACGAATGTTGTCGGAGTAAAACGTCTGATGGGGAAGTCACCGGTTCCTGATTACGGTAACGTTTCTGGAGTGCAAGGGTTGATGGCAAGTCCTGAAGCCAAGTGTGAAGTATCGGGGCACGGTGATGAGCCGACAACACCGAAGAGCTCTTCGAAGAGGAAGTTGAGCTCGCCATCCGTGGCTGACCTCGGCGAGAAACCCGAAACACCGGTCCGCGAGGCCCAAGTCGTGTTGGCCCGCATCTCACCGCAAGTTATAAAACAATATTCTCCACGTTCACCAACTGGACAGTTGACAAACGAAGAAAATGTTTCACCTACTAATTCTGCGGAAAGAACAACCGTGATCGATGAATCCACCGGTTTGCCATCAGATAAAACAGAAGAAGCTTCAGTTGGAAAGAGGAAATCTTCGCTGAATAGATGCGTTGAAAAATATCAATCGCGCAAGAGTCAAGAAACACCAACAGCCCGAATAGTCTTGTCACCCGTGAAGGTGAGTCCGAGGCGGTCAATACTGACCGATCTCCAAGCGGAGTCACCGATGATGGAAAAGCCCTCGAGAGGTTCTACGCCAAGAATTTTAAACCAATCTGGAAGTTTGGTTGCGCAGAAGTATGTGTCCGGAAAGACCGCTACACCTTCCTCGCAAGATGGAGGTGTTCAAACCGAAGCCAAGCCGGAAACAGTAACACCGGTACAGGAAAGCCAGAAGGCCGTAAGATTGTCGGCGGTGGAGACACCGAAACCTGGGAGGAAGTCCACTCCGGGCAGCGGTCACGTCACCGTGCGTACTTTGAGATCAAGAATCGTATCTTCCGTGAACAAAAAAGGCTCGTTGACCGGTCCAGGTGCCAAACGTAGAAACGTTTCAGCCAAAAAGATTAAAAAAGTGGCCATGGTTAAGTTAACTTACTCTCAAGTCGAGGAACCTGAAGACATCGCGGTCGAAGATGACGCAGAAGTAACAATATCAAATGAAGATAATGAAATGGAGGTTGAAGATAATGTACCGGTTACGAGCGTGAAGAAGAAGTCAGCCGTAAAGGTTAGGCAGACACGCAGCAAGAAGCTGGCTGATATAGACCTTTCAGAATTCCAAGAGAAGTCAGAAGTTGTCGAAGAAGATTCCGCTTCGGTCGTATCTTCACGGATGGATGACCGAGATGAAGACAATGTTTCCGAAGCGTCTTCCGTAACTACGACGAAGAGGAAGAGAAATGTTAGGGGTAAGACGGAGACCGTGGAACCTTCAATGACTAGTCCGATCGAGAAGGCAGCCGTGGGTCGAACCCGTAGATTGGCAACTAAAAGTACAAAGTTGGAAGTTAAACAAGAGGAGGATCAGATGAACGATGAACCCGTGACTGAATTACAGTCCGTGAGAAAAGCAAGGATGCGAAAAGTTAGTATAAACTGTGTGTGGTGTAAAAGGGTTATTTTGTACGAATACATGACATTGGTTTGGTTTCAGGGTAAATCTCCCATTGCGGCCACCACTGCGGTTACAAAACTGGTTTCGAGAACAAGGGCATCGCGAACACCAACCGCGAGAAGATCAAATTCCAAAAGGTACATCGATGAAATCCTTCCTAAAGGTTTGTATAAACAGTTTTAAAATTGGTTTATTTTCTGTTTCAGTCCCGGCATACGGATAACAAGGTCCAGGAAACAAATGGCTGCCAATCGTTAACGTACTATATACTGAATGTAGACTGTTTTACATTTCATCTGTGGTTTTATATGACATCGCTGTAATGTTTCTATATCTCTGATATATTCTTATTTTCAAGACATGTTTATGTCATCTTTTTCATCGTGTTATCAAAGAGTTGGAACCAGGAATGCAATCTGAAATTCTAATAGTCAATAATAGAAAATTGTGAAAATCTGTTTACAGTAAACTTTACTACGTATATAGTTCAGGAATTTTAAATGTCAATTTTGAAACCATTTGATGAAAAATTACACGTTCCAGTTCAACCCGGTTATCACAAAATGGAAATATTATGTTAACCTTTTTTGCTTGGCTTTCGATTAAAGTTGCTTTTGCAATCTGGAATATATATGAAGTACAAATGGTTTAATTTGGATATATTGAGAGCAGTGTATAAATTTAAGTAATCACTTCCAGTGTTTTAAAAGGTATCACATGGGCAATCTAAATGATTTTGTGCTGAAGTAGTGGCGCAACGAGAAGCTGGTGATAGGTGGCAGCACCGGTGTTTGTCCGTTTCTCGTTAGTGCGCATGCTCTATTCGAATCTCATTGATGGCTGCTGCCCGATACGATGAAATGTAATTCCCTAAACAAAAATCATATAAAATGGACACGATGAAAAGGTTGACAGTGAAACAGCTAAAGGATGAGCTGAGGACAAGGGGCGCTGCTCTTAAAGGCAACAAAGCTGATTTAGTTGAAAGGTTAAGCAATTTATATAGTTGATGACTATTTTAGGCCTATATCGGTGTCCAAGATGGCATTGAGTTCAGCCGCTAAATTTCAATCTGCTATTTTTGCCATCGGTGTATTCTTCTGTTTAATGCGTTTACCCTTTGCAATTGATTAAGTTTAATCATCTTCATGTATTATACTGAATTAAAAACAAAGAATAATCATTTTTAAATTATACATTTAAACTTTTTTTATATTTGTATATAGATTTGGGAGATTCCTTACCAAAATTCCCTGTTCCTCCGATGACAACTTCAAGGAACTCAATGCAAACACAGTACTACCAAGATTACCTAGAATCACCAGGCTTTACATCAATCGTTTCTTGCAGAAGTAAGTATACGTATATATTATATTTTTAAATGGTACCTGTATTTTATGTAATTATATTTTGTATTGATAATAATTGATATTGCTTTTTTCTTTCAGGTACAAAAAGAAAGTGGACATTGCTGAATCCATGTACTACGGCAGTTTCCTTGGAAACGTGTGCTATTTTAAAGATAAAGTACATTACTTCAAGGGACTCGTACACGCTCAACGGCATGAAAACTTCAGTTACAACGTGTATTTAAAAGTTTCCCTCGATGCAAAAATAGTGGGATCTCACTGCGAATGTGCTGCTTTAGCCAGAGGAACTGCTCACTGCAAACACGTGACCGTGGTGCTGTTGGGCATCGAGCAATTGGTGCGCGAGGGAAAAATCATCACCAGACAAACTTGCACCCAAACTTTCCATCAGCCGTACAAATCTGAAGGTTCTGTTCTAAAAGCAGGTGACCTTCGATTTAATAAGAGAACCATTTCCATTCAATACGATCCAAGACCTATGAGATACCGACATCTCAATGTCAACGACCGTCTTCGCAACCTTCTGGCATCTTATTCCTCATCTATGCCATTCAAACAGCTCTTTCCACCTGCCAACCCTTACGGTGTTCAATTGGACCATGATTACTTACAAGAGGACACAATCAACAAGTTCCTTAAATCCGTTTACTTGAAGGATGTATCGGATGAAGACATTAGCAGAATTGAACTTGTCACTCGCGGTCAGTCTTCGAACAATCAATGGCACTTGCATATGCGAATGCGTATCAATGCAAATCACTTTAAGGATTGTTGTAATGTCCAGAGTGAGGAAGATGGTAAGGCCCTTGCCCAGAGACTGGTGAATCTTAGAAATGTACAAAGTAACGCTACGAGACACGCCGTCAACAATGAGTCCATCGCGGTAGGAAAGTTTATAGAGCACTTTGGGGAATATCTAAGTGCAGAGAAATCTGGTTTGGTCATCTCAAAGCCACGTCCTTATCTTGGTGCTTCACCTAACAGAAGAATGGCAGAGTTCACTCTACTGGATGTAAGGTGCCCTTATTCGTCGCGCGATCGGGTCATCGGTCCAATCACGGTGCCGTATCTGTGCCACCTTGAAGATGGACAGTTGGCTCTGAAGGAAGACCATGCTTACATGTACGAGATACAAGGGCAGCTGGAAGTAACCGGAAGGGAGTTTTGTGACCTTATTGTTTACACGTATTGTGATCTCAAGGTAATATCTATATCGAAGAACACGGAATTTATAAATAAGATGCTAGTCAAACTTGATGATTTTTATGAAAAGTACTTTCTTGCAGCTCTCTTGGAGAAACATTATTACCGCAACTATTGTGATTACAGTTTTTGAAGTGTGTTATATGGTAACCATGGTTACAATCTAATGTTCAAGAACCTTGGCCATGGGGTTCTCAGTAAAATCCTTGGTGAAATAAACCAATGTTGAAATGCAAAAGTTTAATTTAATAACATTGAAACACAGAAACTTAAACATTATGCAACAGTGTTTTCCTGGAAATTGCACAGAATACAACATACAAACAAAATCTCCGAACCTAACGGTACATAATGGACAGGAAGTTCACATTTAAGTATATGATATATTTTTGTCAACCTTTTCAGCCTCTCGATGCTTATCCTCTTACTCGCTAGTTTTCTGTCCTCGAGGACAGAGACACCGGGCAACTGCGCACCACTTTTCAAAGATGCTGGCATATTCACAGTGACTTGACTAGTTGCAAAGAGATCACGAAGAGTGAAACCTTGATTGGCCATTACGGAGTCACCGGCATCGCACTTTTCCATCAGCTCGCTTCGCTCGACTATCGCACGGTCACTTGCGAAACCTCCGTAAGACGGTGAGCAAAATGAAATGAGTCCACCTGGTGTTGCCCCTACCAAACTTTTCAGAGTTCTTCTATTTGAATAGATGCTGAAGGTTGCGTGTTCGAAGATGGCGTGAGGTAATTCAATGGGAAACTCGATCGAGTTTAAAACGGCTCGCGTGCTGGGGTAAGTATGTTTGAATTGTTCCGGCATGTAATAGTTCACCAGGTTCTTACTGGGCCATATATCTAAATCGGACCATTCGTGATACATGAAGTTGAGCCAAGTTACAATAATAGTTTGCACGGCCTCCCCGCTGACTTCGAACAAAAAAGCTAACTCGAAATCAGGAGTGGCTCTTCGTAGTTTGATTAAAGTCATCAGGAACTGATCCTCGACTGAAATACATTCAAAGTCTTTGCAACGATAATTTAACTCGGAAGCTGCTGGCCCCAGAGATTGCAGGACTAGATTCAATTTCTCAAAACTTTCCAAACCCGTGTAGTACAACACGCAATCTGGGTCGTTTTTTAACTTGTTGAAACAAAATGAAGGTTTACAAATTGTTTGAGTGCTGACACAAACTAATGATGCACTTGTATCTTTCTTGCTGCTCTTTGAAATCACTTTACACTTGCCAGTGAGGGACTGTTGATGAGGTTTCTTTGGGGATGACACTTCAATGTCTTCGATCGTGTCACTCGTAACCTCAAACTCGCAGCACATACCGAAGCAAACATCGTTTGGGTATGTGGTAACAGGAATGTCTGTAGGAATGTTGCCATTTTCTGGTTTCCCTGAAGCTGCAGGGATGTCACCAGTTGTTGCTTCTGGTGATGAACACTTTCCCCGGGGTTCCTTCTTCTTCGCTTTCCTTCCTTTGGATCGCGTGCTGTGGCTTTTGTTGGGTGATGGAGACCGTTTCTTAAAATTGAAGATGGAAGGAACTGCGCTTTTCTTTAATACTCTATATTGAAGAGCAAGTCCTGCACATGAAGAATAAATAAATTAATTAATATGCAGCTATTTATTTAATTGAAATATAGAAATACAGTGTCCTATATAATTCCCTGGTACATTCCAAATTATATACTAATCAGAATGCATTGCATTTATTCCCTACAGTGATTTACCCGAAACAAATCCTTCAGTACAGTAGTCTGTAGGAAGAAAGTGTTGGTGACAGACCCTAGATTCAGAACTTGGTGTGAAATTGGCACGGTTAATTGCCGCAATCCACTTTTGTTTCCTAGAAATGTCTCTGGGAAATCTATGTCCCCCTTTATTGTAACACCCGTAAGCAACGCACATGCTCGGCATTTTGGCAAACGAGGGATTAAAGCAGTTTTAATGATAAAGATGTGGTGACAGGTGACCCCAAGCTCGCTGGCGCGACTAGCGACGAAAACTGGCAAACTTCGTTTCGCAGTTGAAACGTTTGCAACGCCACCCTATTAAAAATAATAACGCTAATTAACCGAAGATTAACAGACATATATACAAATTTATATAATCTTTGACTTAATTACACGATAATATCTTTTATCAGGTCAAGTCAAGATGATGACATTTTCCGGAAGTTCGAATTTGATTATGACTAATCGCGCCCTCTGGTGGCAGAACAGCGTCCCATACAGAATTCGAAAAGCAGGAATCAGGATGTTGATTGGCTGAATTTGAATTCGAGAACAGCCTTTAGGAGGAGTAAGGCGGAGTTACGAATAATAGGCGGGGCGACGCTGCATTCCTATCATATCCGGTGGGAATTTTTGTCGCAAAGCGCCGGCGACAGGCAACACTGGTTCCGGATAGCTGTTGCACTCTTCTTCGTTTCGTAGGCCGAGTTTTAAGATTTAATACGCGGCGTCATCGCGTTTCATTTTTCTGTGTGGTTACTGTAAAAATCAGCAAAAACGGCGGACAATTTAGGAGCGTCCGTAATGTGGAAGTTACGGGAGTTGACGGACAAAGTGTGAGTTTTGAAAATTTGCGTGAATGTCGAGTCGAAATAACGCGGTGCGAGAATTTGTGGAAGCCAATTTCTGAAGCCGAGGTCATAGGATGTTGACGTGGGACTTTTTTACACTTTAAATAACGTGTTCCTTTTAATTGTAGGTGAACAAGTGACAACAGGTGTCTCGTACAATGAAATCCTTCATTTGAAATTTGTTTGGAATTCGCCTTTGCCATAGCAAAATGTAAAATACTCTCGTTCCTTTTTTTATCTATATATCTATTAACACGTTCAGCTTCCAGGAATAGCAGCGTAAAAATTGTTAACCCACTCTTGATATATTTAAACAAATACATTTCTAGCGTTTTAAAATCGATATTTGAGAAAGTTAACATTAAATGGCAAAAAGCCGGAAAGATTAGATAGGAAATTGCTGATTGCTCATTGGTTGTGATATACACAGAAATGAGGAATTTAAATGGAACTGACTGACCTATTTCCTGGCATTATAATGACCGGTATTTTCTGTGCATTTTTATTATTTCTAACTACATACTTCTTTTCATCCCATTGTAGTAATTTTACAAGAAATCTAAATCTACAAATGAAGCTGCCCATTGCACAGACGCCATTTTTAAAATGGCCGTTTGAAACTGATACCTTGCTGATACAAACCAAAAATTCTACAAATTTAAGCTATTAAAGCAATGAAAACAATATTATAATATCAATAATTCGTAACTAATTCGTAACTAATTTCGGAGTTAATCCGGGGTAAATTGAATTTTAGAAAGTATTTATGACACATTTAAATTGTTTAAATTATACATTCTAATTAATACTAGTCTCTTATCAATTGTTAATGTAATGGAGCCATGAATTTTGATTCATGTTATCAACTCGAGACGAGTTTCAAATTTATTTCACTCTAATTATATTCTGGATAAAGTCCAATTAATTAATATAGCGGAAGAAAATGTGATCTGGATTTTTCCCATATATTAAAATGTAGGCCAGCAATTTTTCTACATATGTATACATCACTGCAATATGGTATACTCTTATTAAAAATGCATACTCCACCATGCGTTTATAATTACACTGGATAAAAAAGAAATTAAATTGCTGCTAAAGCCATTGAAGCATTTTTTCCTGGAAAGTAATTCTCCATCCCTTCTTAAATAACCTGGAAATTACATTAACATTCTCTAGGATTTATGTGTTCGAAGACTTCACGTGCAAGGCAAGGCTGTACTGGTACGTATTATATGCTGACACAGTTGTATTTCACTTGAAGAGGAATAAATAATAGATACTATTCATCTATTGTTCACTTGTTCACCTAGAGGCAAGATGATTTTTTGGAAGCCGTGTCAGCTGTTTCGCTGTTTCTCGCGCAGCGTTCACATTGATAGACCTTTAAAACCATGCAGTTTTGTGAAACCATCTTATGTTAACCTTGCATTTCCTTGTTTTCCAACAGCACCAATGTGGTGATGAACTACACTGAAGTGGAGGCCAAAGTGAGGGAAGCAACAAACGATGATGCTTGGGGACCGACAGGTGCCTTGATGCAGGAAATCGCGCAATGTACCTTCACCTATGAACACTTCCCAGAGGTCATGGGCATGCTGTGGAGACGAATGCTTCACGATAACAAGAGGAACTGGAGGAGATCTTACAAGGTTGATGGTTACCGCGGTGAAAAACAAAGCAAAAAACACCGCGTTTTCAATCTCGCACCCGCGTGAATTTTTAACGCGGTTTGTTTTAAACCGTGATTGTTTTTCGCTGTATATAATCAAATGCCTTTAGGGTCTGAGTGTATCAAATAGTTAATGTGGTTTGTTTGATGGGGATTTCAGGCACTGCTGCTGTTGTCGTACTTGGTGCGCAACGGT
>JAQFZQ010000920.1:0-24562 GCA_034696005.1 Glomeris marginata
ATCAGTGGGATGAATTGGAGCACAGAGTACGGGCCAGGCCATATCGCCCAACTTTGGTGACTGATCTCACCAACACTGTTTGGCACAAATGGCAGAAAATCCCTGCACATGTCTACCAAAACCTCATGGACAGTATTCATCAAAGGGTAGAGGATGTGATTAGGGCTAAAGGGGGCCCAATAACGGTTTTCATGAAAGAGTTCATGTGTCCGGATACTTTTGATGAGATAGTGTACGTGTGCAAGGAGAAAAAGTTTGTGCCCAACAAACTACAGCTCCTCCAAAAATTGGGTATAGTCAACAAAATGTTCCGCACCATTTGGCAATATTTGTGCATAAAATGATCAGCACAATTTGCCGTATAATCTTTGTATAAAATGTCTCGCAGTGTATGTATGACTGTGTATTGGAAATTAATCCCCCGCGAGGGGGTAAGAATAAACATATTATTAAATGCCCATGTATTCGCATAAAATGCGAATAAGAAATACTCAACTTTCTTCGAGCAAAAAATGAGTTTCATTTTGTGCAAAAACGTTTTTAAATGTAATGTTGCAAATATTACAAGAAAATTAATTGTGCTCAATATACGTATATAAACAGATTTGTTCAACAATGTTGGGTGAAGATATGCACCGACATATTCTACATCACCGCAGTTCCAATTGGGATTTTCCTTATGATTACCATAGTCAGTCTGCTTCTGGCATTCTGTGCAAGACCCGTCAACAACTATGAAGTCGATGAAGAGTCCTACATCAGGCATAAGTAAGTTCCTCCCTTTATGAATATTCGTAAATCACCGAGTGAACATATGTCTTTTGCAGACCGTTGGAGGACATGCGTTGGGTTCTGCTGTTCATTGCCATTGTGATGGGTTTTGACTGGGTTGATGGTGTAATGGCATTTCAAGAGCAAGATAACTACATGTTAGTTGCATATTTTGTTATTAACGTCATTCTGGGTCTGGCTATTTTGATTCTACGGTGCATTGGAGATGATGAGGTAGATCCTATTTTCTTTAACAATGAAACTATTAAGCTGCTTAAATATTAACGTTTGGCTTTAATTTCATTATAGGTTCGTTACAGGATGAGATTATGTTGCTCTAAGCCTACTATTCGCCCAGAGGAACAAGACCCGAATCAATTTTATGTGCCAGAAGGTGTAACATACATGCAAAGAGGGATGTCTAGTCATTCTCTCACCATTAACATGGCCAGCAGCTTAATTTTCAAACGAAGTTATAATTTTCAACCATAAATTGATTGCTAGAGTGCATCGAAAAAAATTGAATCATGTAAGGGCATAACATCTAGAATGGGAAAAAAATCCAAAATAATATATATGTAATGAGAAATTTTAAAACGGGAGGAATAAACCCAAATTAAAAATGCTAGGATGTACTTGAAAGTGTTGCATTGCAATGAGAAATTGTACATTCCAGTATTTTAGCAAATTGAAGCAAAAATACAAATTCAAAATCTAGTTGGACTCAATTGCTTCAGCTAATTGCAAACATAATTTTTGAAGACCAGACATTCCCTGAATATTCATGTGGCTTGTCTGAACTCCCTTAAATTTCCCTGAATTTATTAAAAATTGTCAGATTCCCTTACTTTTCCAGATTTTAAGACATGTAGCAACCCTGTGAGAAAGATGTATTAATTGTGTTGATAATTGGAAACTCTAGTTAAAGGTGAAATATGTCTTTCCCAACTCGAAATAAACGATATTCTGCATTTATTTGTGTACAACTAAATAACTATGATAAAATCAATTAAATAAACAGCATAAAAATGGCTGAAACAAATTAACACTTATATAGTGTAATTGTATTTACATAGACTATAAAGTGAAATTCTATTCTTGCATAAGAAGTGCAAGCCATTTTTAAAAAGCTTGATGAATTTTTTTAATGATGAGCAGCAAAATTGCAAATTGTAGTTGATATTAAATCACAAAACATCTTACGCACAATACACAAATAATTGCTGAATTAGTCTGGTTTTATATCATTGCCAGCATTGCTCAATTTAATACTTGATAATGGTGCCTTACGAATGTGCAATGGATTAAAACGTTGTAATTGCTGTTGTTATTCGTTATTAGTAATGTATTTACTATATATTGTACGTAAACTTAAAAGAACATGTGAAAATGAAAATAAATATATACTAGTAGTTACATAATTATTAAATTACCTGTATGCTGTACACTAGCTTAATTAACAAATTACTTCCATTCCAAAAGGTGGAATGGTGGGTGGCACTGGCGCAGCACTATTGAATTGACCTTTTTCAGCAAGCTGCTATTGGCTGAAAAAACGTTTAAAAATGGCGTCCTTAGTTGGGACGAAGTGTAGAAACCTGTTTTCTGCCAATCAGGTTGCAGCTTTATCCCAACTAAGGCCTCCATTTTGGAAAAAGGAGGTGCTACTGAAAAAGGACAATTGCCCTACTCCGAAAGGCAGGTGAGCCTTAACTCCAAAAAAGAGTGACTTAAGTTGCCCCAACTCCATAAAGATGAGGATATGCATTCATGTAATAATCGCATTCTCCCTATCATATGAAATCTGGGTTCGCGTTGACATAATTATCGAGTTCTCCCCATTATAACAATCGTTACTTTTATCAAGTATGTCCTTGGTATATGTCAATAAATTTATAGACACATACAACTGATGTGAAGCCCTAGCCAATGAGCGGATGTATGTACAGCTCATTGCCCTATAGGCCACTATAGTGGCCATATAGCCACACTTTGAAATCTCAATGATATGGCCTTAGTGAGACCATAGACCTATATCACTTTTACTTGGACTGCCAGCTCAAGATGGCCACCATTTGCGTGATCCGTTGGTGAAAAAGGGGTGGGCGGTTTAAGCGCCCGTTTATACCTAGCCACGTGCAGCACGTTGAAAAAGTAGGCACGATGCGATTTCTCGAAGGTTTGCAGTGATCCGAAGATGCAGACACTTGATGAAAATCGCGAAAATCGAAGCCACAACCAGTGATAAAACCGCCAAAACTGACGCTCACACTATGCAAACACAAAGTGAGAGCTCACACCATGAGCCACGCTTCCGCCTGACGTTGTCGTATACCCACCTATGTATATGCACCAGCTGGCAGTCCATGTAAAAGTGATATAGGTCTACGGTAAGACTGGATCGCTTACCCTATGGGGCAGCAACGAAGGCCAGACCCCGCGTCCGGCCATTCAGTCTTACATTAACCACAATTGGCAGGTTTCCATCATATACAGGTTTTACTGTGCCAAGAGTGATGATATTCATAACACTCTGGTTGCTGTAAAGCACGTGCTGTATCTACATTAGTAGGACTGGATGGCCAGGCGCGCATAGTCGACACAAACATTGTATTCCTATTGGTCATGTGACGTCACCCAGTTTTCATTCGCGAATTAATACTGGGCGACATCACATGACCAATAGGAATTCCTAGTATTATTGTGGGGCGCAAGAAAGAAGCTACTTGTAGATGAGGGTTAAAAGATGGACAAGGTCCAAATAAAGGGGTGTTCTGGTTGATAGGGTGCACCTGTTGTGATGATGTCACCCACTTGCACCACTTTCCAACACCCTCACAACAGGTGCACCCTATCAACCAGAACACCCCTTTATTTGGACCCAGTCCGGATTTACACCCTCTTAAGCCCCACAGTAATACTACGTTTGAACATTCCATTAGTAATGGCGTCCACATGTGTGGAGTGTCGATATTTAGGGAAAATTTTGGTTCAGCGCAATCTTAACTGCAGTTGAAGTTAATTATTTCCAGTTTGAAGCAGTATTGCTTAGCAACTTTATTTGCCAATAAGTAGATAATTTCATTTCCTTCATATTGTGCAAGAAGAAAATGTCAATAGGGCGTTTCCCCTTCCATTGACAATGTCAGTACAAATCTGGCATTAGTATGGGGGTTTCAGGCAGTTGGGTATGGATATGACAATATGAAAGAAGTAATGGCTATAAATGGTCTGAAATGTGTTTTGGAAGGAAAGTACAGAAAGCTAGATACAGAAATCAATGCAATCATGTCAGGAAATCAATTAGAATCCATACATGAAGCTGTGAAAGAGAAATGGATAACTTTAGAGAAGGATAGCCTGCATGATGGACTACCAGCAATCAGGCTAATTGTGGATGGTTTCACTGCATC
Organism: Glomeris marginata; assembly: GCA_034696005.1. Lineage (NCBI taxonomy): Eukaryota > Metazoa > Arthropoda > Diplopoda > Glomerida > Glomeridae > Glomeris > Glomeris marginata. Next base: position 4,185 of record JAQFZQ010000920.1, read on the forward strand.
TATGGCCACAGATATACCTCAAATTGGCCATGAAACAAATAAGATTTTATTCATTGCCATGAGAAACAAATACTGCAGCATTTGTTCATCTGATGAGAAGTCAGGAGTAACTAAACGAAAGCATACATGTTTTCCAAATTGGAGTGGATCTTCAGCAGCAATGGAAGCCAATTGCACTGCAGAGTTGTTTCAACAACAGCAGGAAGATGCAAGGACTTGACTACAAAACTTTCATTCGAGATTTCTGTGTCTTTTCAGCAATTCATCAGATGGACTACATCTTTGCTGTAGATTGAATGCACCAACCATCTCGTCAAGAATTACAAGGTTGTATAATTTAAAAAAAACAGTAAGAAAGCACTTACTGGAACTAAGTGCAATCTCATGGCAGATCTTGCTCGTAGAATGATATAGGAATGAGCATGATGGTACCGCTGCACAACTGAGCGATGACCTGAAAAATGTGCACTTGCATGCATTTGGCAATCATAAGAATTGCGACCATTACTACTGCAATAGTGAAATGGAAAACTGTCAATTGGATGACAAAGGCAAGAGATGTCTGAAAGATGCTGTTTGGCCACTTCTGAAAAACATAAAAGATTTGCTGCAGAATCGAACCAGCAATGCTGCAGAGACCTTCTTCATGCAACTAGTGGGCAAAGCTGGGAAACGGCTGTGTTTGACACGCTGTAGGATATTTCGACATAGATGCCAACAAGCAGCTCTGAGCTATTGCATGGGTTTAGATACCACATTGCAGCCATGATGACCTTTCAGCATAAGTATCTTCTGTTATCACAGTTTATGAGATATTCGACTTTTTAGTGGAGGCATGAAAAGTGAAGCGTTAGCAGATAATCATGCAAAACGATGATTCAGTGTGGTCCCATCTGCACAAAACCAACATATTCCATTAGGAAAATTCTTTAGGATTTGGAATCTGTCTTTAATGATAATTTACCAGTAAACCCATTAAATATTGTGATCCAAAGATTAGTTTGTTCTAATCATATTTTCATCTAATTACTAGATATTTACATGAAGAAACCAAAATATAGTCCATTCACTTTAATACACTACTTGCATGCACGATAAACCAACATTATAAAATGAGGTAATCGATCAGTAGTACATTAAATGATATGCTAGTAGCATCATTATCCTTTTTTTATAATTAACTAACTATACATGCAATTAAATCCTGGCATCTATTATTAAACATTGAAATTAAATAATTTGCGGGAACATAACGACATCAGCATTGTGCAAGTTGGAACGCACTTAACTAATTGATGATAGACAAAATTATTTGTGTATAAATCTGAGGCCCTAGTTCTAAGCCAAACCGTATGGAGGGTTGTTACCATACACATAATATTGTCTGAACATGAAATGGTTAATAATATGAAGTTTACAGCAACTGTATTACACTCGTATTTAAAAAGGATACGTTATCAATTTTGTACATTGAGCAACAATTAGTGGCTCATTTCAAAATAGAGGCCGTTGAATTAGAAATCAAAAACAATTAAAGGGAAAAAATGTCTCAGTTGTTTCAAACATATACATCACCCCTTTATTTTACAGTATAGTCATCATAATTTTCCAAGCTCTTTGGACACTGTAAAAAATGTTTTTCAGGCCCTCCGCATAAAATTCCACCGCCTCGGAATTAAACATTCCAAAAGTAGTGACCGAAATTGGCATGACGATAAACGAATTGAGCATACACATCAACTGATTCTCCACCCAGCTATCAAGTTTTCTACCTGCTGATACAATACCATACGTAAGGCAACATCAGGCTCTTGGCCCAACTAGGTTGCCCCTGTCAAGTGTCTATACACTGCCCTTAATATTTTGAAAAAATCGACCAACTTAAGTTTTAAAACTTTCCACGGTAAGCGTCTCCACCACCTCACTCGGCAACCCATTCCACTCATCCACAACCCTCTGAGAGAAGAAGTGTTGTCGCATCAATAGCCGGGGTCGCTTATTTAACTTGAAACTGTGTCCCATTGTCTTACTCTCCCCAACAAACTGGAAAAAGTGCTCGGCCGCACCGTAGTTAATGTTCGTCTTTGTGTGACATCGAGTGCAGGTAGATACGAAAATCAAGAACTCAAGTTGTGAAGACATTGAAGAGTTGAAAACTGCAGTGATGGACTAGCTAAACTCCTAGGCGTCGAAAAATTTGTTTAGCGGTGATGTAAATGTTTGTAACAACTGAGACATTTTTTTCCCCTTAATTGGTTCTTGATTTCTATTCAATCGGCCCTTATTTTTGAAATGAGCCTCGTAGATTTGGTTTCATATTTGATTCGAATGGTCATGTTATTTCTTTTGTGAATTCATTTGCTTCTTTTTCTTTTGTAACTGGTAGCGTAGAGTGCTTTGGTTATCAAAGTTATTGTCAACATCATCATCACTGTCATCTTTAGATGGGATTTGGACGTGAACTTCAACTCCTATGTAAAACAAAAAAAATCAATATTATCGTACAATTGTACATGTAGTAGCCAGGATCAAAATATTATTTTAGCATGTTAGGCCACTGTTTCATGCAAATGTTGATTGGTGGGTTAAAGTTTGCGAGTTAATTGTCAGATCTATGTTATAGCCGAAAATGAACTTAAAAGTTACATAGTTCCTAAAGCTATTATTTTTGCATAAGACACGAAATTGTATATAGGTCTGCTGCATTACTCATGAATGGCATTATATTTGTTTCAGTGCTAGGCAGCAGACAATGGCCGGCTTTCCTGCGAAGCACAACCAATACAATATTAGAGATTCAGCATTAATTCGCCTTTTGCTTCTGAAATTCTAATAAACTACGGACTGCACTAAAAAAGAGATGGGCTACCACTTTCCAATTGGAACTACAGTGCTTCTCACAAGAGAAGTCACTCCAATTCTCCTAGACTCCCCCTAATTAGGCGAGCCAACGGGAAAGGACAGGTGTGGTCATTGAAGACCAGTGCAGGTGGTCAGTGCCGGTGCAATCAATAGAAGAATTGGAGTGACTTCTCGAGAGAAGCACTGTAGGCCTCTAACTTGTTTACTTTCTGAGATGGCATCGCGATAACCTCAACAGTGTCACTGCATAAGGAATATGATTTTGGAAATAATCCAAATCGTATTTCAAGATAGACTAACAGTTATGAACTAATTCATAATTAGGAATTGGATAATTATTTGACCCTGTGAATGTTAACAATAAGATTACTTGGAGGTTCTTTGTGATGATGTGTACGACTGCCAGAGTCAGAATCATCTGAATTGTTATTCTTGTGGTTGTGATTGTTGTCATGGCCGTCATGATTGTCATGTTTCGGAAGTTCACTGCGCTGTTTGCGCTTCGCCAGAATATCTTGCAGTTCTTTAGCACTGTGAGTTTTATACTTCAGAAAAAAATACATGGTTAGTTACCATGGTAGTTAACTGCAATAACATGCACGTGCCATGAAATTGAGGGACAGTATCAAAAAAGTATAATTCATATGCTAGCAGTACTGTATTAAAAATTGACTGAGGTCCTTCAAATTGCACCTAAGTAGTTAGAGCAATGTTCCCCTATACATCTGTTGCAGAATCATCTTGCACACTGCAGGTGCATAATGGATTAGAAGCAACATATAGCAATGTAGTCGAGTTGGTAGGCATCTGTCTGTCCGATATCCTTTAGATTGGGTTTTAACTGCCAAGGTACCCACTTTACATACACTTCTGTATGACATTGTGAACACATCCCAGTTGTGCAGCAAACTCAGATTGTTACTCGTCTGTCCTCACGAGTCAATGCATCCCAACATTGACGATACGTCTTAGTGGTCACAGTTGATGGTCTACCACAGCTTGGTTTGTGGTTTATCTGCAATGCTTGTGTCCACATCCCTAAACTACTTCATCCTTCAGTGCACATTGCTCGTAACAATGGTGCCATTTCTATTAACGTTCTGTAGCCTTCAGTGTTGACACACCAGTGTCACCTGCACAACCTGTATAAATAGCCTGAAATAATAAAACCTATGCTTGAGTGTCCGTACGTTTCCGTGGGTTTCCAGACAAAACCCACTGTGATGGTTATTTCCAAGATGGTATTGGACAGACCGCATCCCTCTTTCGTCAAGAACTCAATGACTTCACATTGTCATTGCTTAATGTTCATTATATTCACCTGTAACGTGTTTCTTTGACAGATGCTTAGGGCTCTACCTGTGTAATATAATGGACTTTTGCCAATTATTAACACAGTTCTGCTCACATTTGCATTACTTTTGGTACACCTCTCGTATGTATTATAGCATACCCCACTGACACTCTTCTGCACATTAATTTGGCTGTGTAGCCGTGCACCTTCTTCTTTTCCACACAGTTGCTCCATTTCTGGACGGTCCATTTTAAATAGCGCATGTCCATCATGCCCAGCCATCATGTTTTGAACTCTGCGATTCAATTCACCGATTTAGCTTACAATTTCCCACATTAGTCTATCCCAAACTGTACTTTTTTCCAAAGCCCTTGGAGTCCAGCCATGCCTGAACTTCAGCAGGTGTGGAATCATCGGCAATGTAAATTAGAGGGGCGTGGTGTTTGCCAAATGGACTACTTCTCCGCATTTCAAGCGTCTTCTTGAGCTCATCATCAAACCCGTCACTTACTGAAAATCAAACAATTTGTACATGTTTTCGCACGTGCATTATTGAAAACACATGCCTTTGTCGTTTGCTGGCTTTTTGGGCGTTTTTTTGAGTGGGGTACTTTTGGAAATCACCGGCATCGGAGGTGGAAGTGGAGTTGATGTTTGAGTTGGTTGCGGTGGAGGCTGTGGTACAGTAGCTGCAAAGGAAGTTGCTTATCAAAAAGTGAATTCATGTTTCAATAATGTACACTTATACAGAACGTGCATGTGACCAACACATTTGGTGCTAATTATTATAATACATACATGTAATAATTTATTTAAATCGCTACACATTATCTTACATTTTTTAAATTTCATTGACATGAAAATATTAAACAATCTGGTGTCTACTACATTGAAAATATAGAATTCCAAGAATTTCCAGGATTTCCATGCATATTTTATTACTACATAACTTTTCCAGGAAATTCAGGAATTCCTTGACACCCTGAATTTTCATGTACCCTCCCTACTTGTAATGTAAATTACGTATAACATTCAGGCACAATTACATTACCCGTAGTTGGTACGGCCAATTCTATTCACCATTTACTGCAACACAAAAATAACAGAAAATGAGCTTACTTACATTTGTTGATGACATTTAATAAGCCACGTAGCAACCTGGGACTACACAAAACGGAAGCTTCCAAAGAAACAAATGTCCTTTATTGGTTTACAGATTGCAACAGCAAAGATAAATTGACAATATCTATACTATGTTACATGAAAGGTGAACACACGTTTAAACCATGTACAAAATTCAATTTGCGAAAAAAAAAACAACCTGTATACTGTACAATTTGCCAGACATGCTCATCACTTGACACTTTTTCTCATCAAGAACATACACAAACAGCCGGTGAACATACAGTATTCACTTGCCGCCAAGAAAAAAACATTGCGCGGCTTAAAAATGGAATAATTCCACTAATAAGCGCAAAATGTTATTGGCAAATAAATACTGCATTCCAAACTGCGCACAAAGCCAACATAAAAAGCTGCTTTGACTCGACAACAAAATTCAATATCAATGGAATAAACAATGAGAACATTAAAATATCATTATTGCACTGAAAACACCAAAATATTTCGAACTTTCTGTAAACGCCCCAAAAAATTAAGTAAATGTTGCAACTTTTGCAAAAGAATTTTATACCTCAAACTGGTAGTGTTCCAGAATTACAATATACTTAAATACCGATCAACAGTATGTTTAAAAACTCTGTTATATGGCATCTTCAATCCACTTTAAAAGAACTTGACATTAATTAAGGCGGCTCCATAGAGCTGCCCCCTTAAAAACGGCTTCACTTCGGCATACAAACGCGAAAATAGGAAAAATGCTGGTATAAAAAATACGAATTGGATTATGTAAACAATAAAAATATACAGTTGTAGAGGGGTATATAGGCAACCCACTGATAATTTGTTTTCTAATATCCCACCAAAACTAATGTCTAAAAAAATTATTGAAAAAATACATCCAAAATCCGCACGGGTAACATATTTTTCGTTAAAAAAAGGACTAGACCATCCCACATAGTGTCAAAAAATTCATATTTAGTAGCTCCTCACCACATCATCTCTATATTCCAGCCGTTTTAATCAGAAATTGGAAAAACTAAAACCTATAAATGCAAAAAAACAGTGACATTATTCTGGAATATAGAGATGATGTGGTGCGGAGCTACTAAAGATTAATTTTTTGACACCATGTGTGATGGTCTAGTCCTTTTTTTTTAACGAAAAATATGTTACCGGCGCAGATTTTGGATGTATTTTTTCAATAATTTTTTTAGACATTAGTTTTGTTGGGCTATTAGAAAATAAATTATCAGTGGGTTGCCTATATACCCCTCTACAACTGTATATTTTTATTTTTCACATAATCCAATTCGTATTTTTTATAACAGCATTTTTCCTATTTTCGCGTTTGTATGCTGCAGGGAAGCAGTTTCTCGGGGGGCGGCTGTATGGAGCTGCGTTAAATTGTATAGGCATTTATCCGGATTTGAAACACTGAATTACCGGGTAATTAATGCAAAATTAAATTAGTCATGCCTCCGTAACTGAAAATCCAAGGGAAATGGGAAAAACTTTCAGTTATCAAAAACTCTTATTTAAGGAAGTTGTATGTTTAGAAATAGATTAAATATTCCCTGAATTTAGAGAACATTTTGTTAACAGGGTTAGTTTCAGATTATTTTCCAAAAGCTTCTCTTACAGAAGTTTTTCTTCTAGGGACAGAAAGCTATGTTTCAGGTATACCAAAATTATCAGTTAAAAACTTTCAATTATAGAAAAAAAAAAATTAATATGAGAAGATTTGAGATGTTGGCAGGAAACAAAATACTAATATGTTAATTTATAGAAAATTACAGGTTTTGGCAGTTTCAGTTATCGAGGTTTGACTACTATAACTACATTACTTTTAACTGCAGTATACCTTACAGTTGTTGCAGAATAATATGTAATTTCAATGTTACCGGTGCCATATAAACGAGGTTTTACAGAATATGCTACAATTAAAATATTGTACGCTGCAATGTATACTTTCAGGAACATGTTGAGCAGATATAAATAGGTTTTAAATCAACAATTGTGACCTTGATGACCGGTTAATGCCTTTGCAGGTTTCCTGTTAATTTTTTAGCCGAAATTGTAAAACTTTTCCCTAATTGCCCAGATACTTACTTCACACATAAGTGTTACTAAATAAATCAAAAAATAAAATGCAATTTCTTTTCCGTATAACTTGTCAACATTCAAACGCAATAAAGTAAGTTAATCGAAGATTGATGATAGGAAAAAGTAAAAATCTATATAATTAGCTAAATTACCGCAGGTGAACACTTTTCACTGCGCATATCATCCACTTCAACCAATTGTTAATCGATAACGGTTATTTATTATGCACTTGACATAATAATAATATTATGTCAAGTTAAGTTAATTTGGAAAAAAATTGTCAGACGCAATTTATATTCTTACACATGGTGGCCATTTGTTTCAAAATCACATCGCATCAATTGGATGAAGTTCATTGAAGTAAAAATCGCTATTTACACTTGTTATTCCCCGAACGGCTAAAAAGGACGGTTCCATCTTGACAGATTACTACTCGCTTCGTAGTAATCTTGGGAGTTATAAGCTCCGTTCGCATTGTCGTATATAACGTTAACCGTGTTAATCGAATAGCGGCCATTGGTCAGTGAAAAGATTGCGAATAAAGAGATGCCGCGTGAGGGCGAAACATCACACTGTGCGCTCATCGAGGCCACAAAATGGTGATACACATTCAAATAACCCTGCAAACTGAGCTCGATTAGAAGTATCGAAATTCGCCTTTTTTACCTTGCCGTTCACTTTTCACCCAATCGGCTGGCGCAGGGGCAGGCGGAGGAATAGGTGGGCCTTTTGGTCGGTCCCCTGACCCACTGTCCGATGAACGACCAGGAGAATCCTTCAAATTCATTTCATAACACAATAACAGATCTATACTTATAACGCTGGTGTCCATATACTGAAAACGTCCAGCCAATTCTCATGACTTCTTATTAAAAATCATGACCTTTGCAGGGTGTCTACTGGTATTCGAATCTGAAATATCATGATTTTTTCAGGATTCCCGTGACCATATCTATAGCAAAATATCATGACTTCAATCCCCTTCCGAGCTTCCACCCCATCTCCCTCCTTCCCAAAACCGGGAAGAAGGCGGTAGGATTGGGGCATAGCGAATTGAGTAATTAATTTAGAATTGGAAAACAAACTGCACTCCGGGACCGGGCGCAAACCCACGACTACCAATGTAAAGTCGGACCCTCTACCATCTAACAGCAGCTCCGAACGCTACTTTCACGTTTGTGTATTTAATTCGAGGAAAATATCACTTTGATAACTTTCATAAGTTAGGACAAGTAACCCAACAACGGAGATTATACTCCGTGATGAGCAGTTTATTCCGTTCGCACGCTGTGAATATTCATGTTATCCATGCACAACCTGATTACATTTATGTATTTTGCGGAAATTCTATACATATATGTAATATGTGCATCACGGTTAGGGCGCAGCATGGAGGGCATACAAGTGAAACACAACAATGTGATTGTTTGGTGAAAATACGATACGGACAGTGTACGTGACCATGTACAACTCCTAACTGCGTAATGTGCCATTGATTGCATTGCCTACCAATACTAAAAGACACCGGGTGCATACATTAGTAGTCCGCATATATGTTCAATGCAAGATGTCATGTGTTATGGGGTTCAACATCATTTGTGTGTAACAGTAAAACATGCGGCATACCACCCACAACCGTGGCCCTATCGACACCCCCTTCTAGCAGGTGAGGAGGTACATTGGTGGCTAGTTTCAGTGGGTCGTGGGCCGCTAGTTTCACCGCATTAGGATTGTGTGTTTGCGTTGTACGTGCTAAGTGCAACGGGGTATAAGGACGTATATTAAGCGGGCATATTTGTGGAAACTGGAGTGGAAGTGGAATGTAAGTCACTGTTGAAATGACAACATGGAATGGGTGTAATGCTGAGTTAGATGATATATAATTGGAATGCAAAGAGTGTTTTTATTGTACGAGGACAAGTTTGTTGTGGAATGGTGTTAGGGACAAGGTAAGGTCATGTGTGTTGTCAAGATAGGGTGATAGGGCCTATTGAATGTTGTTAGGACAATCGCGGCCAAAAGGTTTAGTGCGGGCAATAAGGCCCATTGGGGGTTTGGTTAGGGTCGTGGGGGTAATGGGAAGGGTATCGGAGCATTCGGCATGATGGGTAAAGTTTGGGCAATGGGCCCCATTGAAATAGATGCTTGTAAGAATGTTAGATGGAGTATTATATGTGTACTACTTGGAAATGGAATGTATGCTGATTGTGAAATACATGGTATTGCCAAGGTAAAGTGGTTTGTGTTGGTATTGAAATGGCGTGCATTTGCATGTTGAAATGCAGTTGATGTGGCTATGGAGATGGAAGCAAGGTGCATTATGGAATGGTAGGTGGCATGACAAGTGGTGGTAACTTGGGATGACTGATGAAGGAAGGTAATGGTTGTCCTGGAAAGAACAGTTCAGTGGGATGGTTTGGATTGATGTGTAATATGTGCATTTAATTACAGTGAAACGTGTCTATGCAAGGAGAAGATCCTGTATGTTTCTGTTTGAACGGGATGCATTTCCACAGTTTTTGAGCTTTTCACTTGAAACCTTCGCTATTGTGTTGGTTTGGGCAAGGGACACCCAGTGGAGGGGTTCGCATTGTCACACCTGCTGGCGATCACCGCCAAAAACGTGTCTCTGGGCGACACTGAATGGGCGCGGGAATGCCGGGCGAGGGAAATACGGGGCGCATTATTATGATAAAAACTCTTTATATACCAACTTAACACGGGCACGCCGGGTACTCCAGCTAGTTTTCAATAATCATGACTTTATCAGGTTAGTAGACACCCTGTTATTAACCAACGTTTACTCGTACTTGCAAGGTTATATAATGATTCATTTACCCAAAAATGTCATCATTAAAAAAAATTTAAGTTTGCATTATTTAAATCATATTTTTGGTTAGGTTTTCTAACTGCTTAACACTTTCAGCAATATTCTTATGGTTATCAACACATTTTCACTGTTTTAAAAAATGTATATTTATCAAGAAATTTTTACTTTTTAGGATTTTTATGATTTGAAAGTTTTTTTTTGTTGAAAAATTACGACTTTTCCAGGAATTTTTTGACATTACACACCCAGGTACTACAACGATTCACCCAAGAAAATTTGAACATCACTTAAAAAAATTTAGTTACCATGTATTATTTAACACTGTGTATTTCACACAAAATCAAACTTTTTGCTATTCTATAAATTAAAAGGGGCTTCAGTTAAAGACATTTCCACTGTTGTAAAACATGTAAATTTGAAAAATAATGTAATTTCCTGTTATTGAAAAAGCATTACTTTTACAGGATTTTAGGAATGTCGCTCAGCAAACCGAGGAATAATGAAAACAACGTACTTGATTATATGCGGCTGTCCTTTGCTGCGAGGCATACGGGTTGACGAGCGCCGCATCTTCTTCGATCGCGGTCACGATGGTGTGCGGCACGTGCGCCACCGATCCCCGGAAATTCCTGGCTTTCCACCATTTCCTCGTGTCGTCAAGCACCTGTTCCGAATTTCCCATTTTACATTTCACAATAAGCAATGATATTATAGTACTGTATACGGGAAGCGAGCGAACCTCCAGGTATTCTCCCCTGAACACTGTCAACTCCTTGTCGTTGTTTGCGGTCCTGGGAAAGACGACCTGCACCACTTTGGCATCGCGAGACCGGAGCTCTTCCAACCAAAGTTTCTGTTGTCTTTCGAAGTTCTTCTGGGAGTCATGCATGATCGGTGGAACTCCACTGCGTTCGATCGAGTCCACGCTTATGTCACTTCTGTATTCCATCTGCGGCGAGTGACTACGAACAAACGAAATCGTTGCGGTTAGCGGTTCGGCGCAAGAGTTCCGCGGGGCTGATGCAGAGAAATCTGCCAGTGGCCGAATATTACAGGGAAACGCGTAACAGCTGAAATTATTGGCGTTTTGCTGCGAAATTAAAAGCGAAAAATAAGTTCTTGGAAAATGTCAAAATTTCGACACGAAACATGTAAAAATAAAAATTATTGTTAAAATGATTGAATTGACACTGACAAAACGAATTAGTATTTATTAATACGAATAAAAATCAAAAATACCAATAAAACCAGTCAGTTACAAAGTTCTTAAAATGATGTGTATTACTATATTATATATTTTTCAAGCAATTAATACCAATATTAAAGGTGAACTGACCATCAAGAAAAAGCGTGGCTACAAACTTTCTGCGGAAATTAGATTTCAAAAGTAAGTGATGTGCATTGCAAGGTGGTAATTCAGTAGGGAAGTCCGACTTCCTCGGTTCAAAAAACTAAATTCACTACTTACCCAACAGGAGACGGTCCCGGTCGATCACCGCTTATGTCACTTCCGTAATAAAATTGATTACGGTGATACTCCTGCTCCCTGAAATCGGCCTGCAAAAGATTTTCAATTGCGGTTAACTAACGCAACGAGTTGATGACATATCACTGAGCAATATATTATAGAGCAAGAAGAAAACCAACCTCGCGCTGCGTTTTAAGAAGGTCTTCCCTGCGGGCTTTCTGCGCCGCGATCGCGGCAGCCGCGGCGGTCAGTTCCGCGACTCCTCTCTCTTCGGAGATCGGGTAGTCCGGTGACCATCCGTCGCTGAACGTTGGGTGATATGGCGCAACGTAACCCTTCCACTGATCCCTTCAGAGCAGAATTGCACACCAACATGGTTCATAACAATTCGCGATTATCATTAAAAACACATGCAATTTCAAAGGTGAACCGACAAGGTTTTGCAACATACCCTTAGAAAAACTAGCGTTTGGTTGCCACTAATTTAGAAACATCGCCCCAAAATGTGAGGCCATTGGAAGCATTATTGCCACAAGGTTTTAATCAAGACCTTGACCAAATACGGTATATCCCGTTTTGCCATGGTTGTTGTAGGTGTGTAGCTTTTTGTGGATGGTTCTCATATCTGGCCTACGTGAGTCTCAATCAAATAAGCTGAACTAAATATTTAAAAAGCGTCTTGTGACATTTTGGGAGGCTTTCGTGTACAATTTATAAATTATTACAAAAACATGCTTAAATATACATAACTCTCCGATACCTTTCTGAAATAACTGCGCTTCCGTAATGTAATTAAACGGGCGCGTTTAAAAATCTAACCTAACTGAAACTAACTTTGTGTGGGACTCTCTTAGCTGAATTCGGCGGCAGGGGATTCGGCGAAACGGGTCAAGAGCAAATATTCGGCGAAAGAAGCGAGCATAAAATAACTACATGCTCTAAAGTTACGATTATATATCGCCCGCACGGACAAACTAGCGGCTTTACGTACCTTGGAATAACCCACGGGTCTCCGAGAGAATGCCACAAGTCGCTCTCTTTTGATGTTAAGCAATTGGCAAGAAGGTCCAGGGCTTCTTTAAGAAGCAGAGGGGAAACGACTTTCGAGGCGAGGTTCGGGCCGTAATTCGAGTCTCGGCTCGCGTCGACGATCAAAGCCAAAGGCGTAAAAAGGAAATGAACCAATTCCGGCGCGTTCGGATCGTGGATGTGGGATTTCAATTTGGCCTGAAATTCACAACATTTATTAGTTTCTACGTAGGCGTCACGTATTTAAACGACAACAAAATTAAAAATCAATTTACCAGTAAGTTGAAAGAGAGTTTGAATTTCTGGAATACATCCACAAATTCACGTTCGGGAGGAGGTTTAGCCCTCATGCTTAACATTCCATCGCCGTGATCCTTCTTCTTGGATTTCCTCGAACGTCTTCTGCGTTCGAGTTCCTTGTGGGCCGCGGCGGAGCTTTGGAGTCTCGCGATGAACCGTTCGATATCGTCGAAGCAGTGGTTTAGTATCATCTGTGCGATTAGGAATTGTATTAGCGTATCCATCCGTTGCTTAGCCTCAATTTCAATCATTATTACCACTTCGCGCTCGTATTTTTCGCTGCTCGTCGAAGAAGTTTCATCCAAAGAGTCGCGCGGGTTACCGGGCAACGTCTCGGGACCTGGAACGAAAACGCGCCGTAATTTAAATGCTACTACCAATTCACTGCATGTTAAAGTGCTCATAGTGATCGTGAGGGATAACTAATTATAGTTATCGGTTTTTGAAATAATTCCCGTAAAGGTTCTCGAGAGACACGACACGTGTTTTGGCTCATCGCGACCCATCATCAGGCGTCACAGCCCATTAAACAACTATACCAATTTTCGCATTGGTTAATTTACAAATGTCTGTTTAAAGGTGCGTTTCAACGAACGTTCTGTTATACTTTCATAATACGTACTAGCGCTGAAGCGAGTTGGCGGTTGTTGCTTGGCACCGTTCATAAGTGGCTCCGGTGTCGGAACGCTTTGGTTCCTATGATGTGGCTGATGTGTAAACCTGAGAACAAGAAACGGAATGAAGTATTGTGATATGACACAATGATAATGCGTATTTGTGAACAACATCGCAATCTTCATTCTTACCCTTTCCACTTTCCAGCCATGAACAATTTCATGTCTTCAACTACTTCTTGTGCCTATAGAAAGATCAAAACCAAAATGTCTTTATATAATAACTTCATTGTCATGTCAAATGCAGTAACCACATTATAAAGCAGCAGAACCTCGTTATAGAAAACACTTGATATAAGAAACGGTATTGCAAACCAAACGTTAAAACATTTGAGATTTGTTATAAACACAATGTTAATTAAGTAATACTCCATATATTAATTACTTAGGTCAGTATAGCGTCAACTGAGTGCTGTATAGTGAACACAAATCGGTTTCTTGTAACCAGGTTCTACTGCACTTTAATTTATAAGAAGTGGCCTATGTATCTGTTAAGACATTTTTGAAATTATGTTATCAAACGCAGGTGGTGTCTGCTCCAAATTTCTCGCATACAAACCTCAAACATATAGGTCACAAACGCCTACATCTATTAATTAAGTACAAAACCAGATAATTTTTCATTTTACATTCATTTCACATACATTAATCTAAAGTACGACTGATTAAAACATTCGCATTATATATTCCTACAAACTTAATTTAATGTAAAAATTTCAACCGGCAGGTATTTTAATTACGGTGGTTAAAAATATCAAGGCAGGAAATCTCTCATACCATCAACAGGTGTGGCATTTAGTATACAACATGCGCAAAAAACAGGGCAAACATCCTTGGACAGCAGTTGCAACGATATACCAACAATATATAACCTTATCCGTAGAGATTTCAACGATTCAACTTGATTTAAACTTACCTACGAAGAGAAGAAAACATTAGAGGATAATAGTAGAAGTGAAATTGGTGAAAATATAGACTGGGCGGTGCCAATAGGCCAACAAACCAAATATGGGTCATACATATGACATACAAGAGCCGGTAGGAGAGAGAGTAGTAAGGTGGAACACATAGCAACCACTGAAAAATCATGGCTGAAACTGAACTAAGACCCGCCCACATTCTTAACAGACAATGGCACACTGCAAACTCTTTTTCACTATGTATTATTTTGCACAGGTAACAATTCCCAACAAACTTCTTTTCAAATTACATTGGTGTACATTAGCCCATTATAACATTTAATTGCTCAAAGTACACAACTTCTGGTGCCCCCTGAACCCCCACCAAAAATAAATACGGTGGAAACCGTATAGTGTCACCTCGGTTAGCGTCACCACGCACTCGGATACAGTCACCATGATTGGCAGTTCCAACAGGAGAATAGCACTTTGTGTTAAAAATAATTATTTAGGAAACTTTTGATTCTGGCCTGAAACTTTGTTTCGGCACCTGATATAGTCAACAATTCTATTTTTAACGTGGTCCTCATCGTAATATTCGTGGTTACGTTACAGTCTTACAGGAAACAAACTTTACTGCACTTTAACATTGAAACTGGTTTAAACATAATCACCAAAACTTTTGAACAGAATTGACAGTTGCTAAGTTCTCAATATGCATTGAAATAAATAAAAGACTTCGGTTACAACCAACCAATATAGTAGGTGCACAGGTCCCTTCGAGTTGACTATAAACGGTTTTCATTGTACTGCTACAGTAAATCAGTTAATATATTCATTACATGTTTCGCTGCAGTGCATGCAAAATACGTGACCTGAGAATCCAGCGAACTGCAAACAGTTTAGCAAAAATACTGTTTACAGTTTTCTAAACTCTATAGAATATTAAAACGGCATTGGGAAAAATGTAGGCGAACTGCATTCTTCAATGTCCAAAAAACAAGGGAATGTAACTTTTATGTGCTGTAAGGTTTTGCCCACACAGGACAGTTCACGTGACATACAGATGAATACTGTGTGCAATGCAGCCTTCAACTTGCATGATTTCTGCACAACTATAAATATCACACAACATAATACACGGGTGAATTTCGGAAGTAACATACTCAAGTAATACAAACAAATTCAAGGGTAAAAATAGCAATTTTGTAATGAACACCTGCGTCAAAATTCTCAGAGCAAACACATGCAAACACAATTCTATACGAAATATTGATAAAAGGGTACTTGTTTTTAGGGATCAGAAAAATCAATTGCAAAAGCAGAAAATTAAATAAATACAAAAAGACATAACTCTACGTTAAATACAATGTACAATAGCCAATGCACAGGTCTTTAACAGTATGTCAGTTCCCCTGAAATATATTTGATGTATGTACTGTAAGTGTTACCATTGTTCCAAGTTAATGAATGAATATAGCAAGTAATATGTAAGGATTCGCAAAATCATATCGCACATGACCTTGGACGTCACCTTCAATGCCGTTCCAATGAAATATTTGAAAAGTTGTGGAATATCATTTATCTCTTTCCAATTTGAAAGTGGTAGAGCATCATCAAATCAGTGTAATAAAACATTTTCTGTACGTATTATCCGAGGCAACTCTGCATCATTGCCACGCCTTCCCTGCCTAGCATCCAGTTATAGCTAATTGCGCTGCATTTGCTGGTTAGGTATATTTGTAATATTCACGAAATATGTATGAAATTTGTTCTGTATTACATTGATACGATGATACTCTATACATTTCAAAATGGAACTGTGCTGCCAAGTGCAGCGGTTTAAAAGATGCAATTTGAACGACCTTGAAGATGGAGTTCAAGACCAAATGTGATGCGATTTTAGGAATCCTAATATATTACTTGGTATTCACTCGTGAACGTGTGGCAATTGCCAATTGCAACAGTCTAGTTTCAAATATACAGGTTGTAGGGGAATAGCGCTTCTTGGAAACGGATAGAATTTATAAAACCTCTCGTAAAGCCTCCCTTATCAAAAGCTATAGTTACAGGTTTTTGAAGTTTAACCCTCGTAATTTGTTTGATTTCATATATGCCACTCAATAAAGTTGGTGCACACTGCCGTAAGCAAGATTGAAACCGTTTCATTACAATTTGCAATCGATGCACTGCTGCACTTCATAACATGTTTATTGTCTTTGGCGACAACACACACAACCACACCTACTCGCAATATCAACCAATCGTGTGTTCTAAAACTCCCAAAATAACACTTATCTCTAAATCTTATATTCCAACTTCCTCGATTCCTGTATTTTTCTTTAAAATGATCATTGCTATTGTCTTGGCAACATTTTGTAAATAAAATATTCTGCACCAAATTATGCTTATGGGAGTTTCATGAGATGATTTTTTCAATTAATCCGAATCACTTTAAAATCAGTTTCAGAGCATCGACTGTACGATTTCAAAATTCAAACATGCAACATTTATCAATTTATGAACGCAGGAAAATATACAAAGTTTAATTAGAGTAGTGCAAAAACAACAAAAATTATTTTTTAAGAACATCTAAGAAAAATGTAATAACTCCATTACATTATATTTCTGCAAATAGTAAACGTAACCTTTGTCACAGTATATCTTTATCAAAAAGACATTTGCTGAAACATTCATATTTCATAATAAACCAATGTAAATGTGTCCAATATGGAAAAATAGTTTATTCTGCATTTTCGCCTAAATATTTTTGTACTATCTAACTTAGTTCTTGGAATTGAACAAAACCAACGTGTCTCGAATCATTTTTACCATGAACATGTGAACTGTTTTCTTGTCTAACCATTGTTAAGAATGGCACCACCATGAGTTTCTTATGCTCCACCTTTCCTTAGAATGGTATAAGGAACAAAGCCCAGGTCCTAATTGCCCTTGCACTATCCATCCTATAGCTAACATATCCCATTACCCAACATCCTGAACTTGATAACAAATTCTACCTGTTTACTACTAATAGCCGCACATGAATTATTAATGGCCAAGTCGGAAATGCACAAGTCACCTTGACAAAATCAACAAGTTTTTTTCCCGTTGCAAAGTAATTTCCTACGTAATAACACTGTTGGCAAAATAGCAACTGACCCTCAAATCATACAGCACAATAAACTATGCCCATGGTTATGAAGCAATTTCAATTAAGGGTAAAAATAAGCCATCTGCGTCAATATCTAGACCCACACACCCCTGAACCAGCATGAAAATGGCTGCCCTTGCAAGTAATGAAGAATGCTCACAAAAACACTTTCCAGCATAGAAACTTTTGGACTAATGGCAAAATCTAAATGTTCGCAGCACTTACCTAACGCCAAACTGTAACAGTTTATCAAATGCTGCAAGTACTATCTATGGCAGGAATGAAAGTTTTTAGCATTACATACAGGGGCAAGCGCTCAATGTCACATGACAGGAAGTGGGCGTGGTGGTACACCTTCGAGAAGGAAAATTGCACGACTATACAACTAGACGTCCTTGTCATGGTTCACAATTCAATTAATCGCATTGCCAGTTGAATTGCAATGCACAAACAAAATTACACATCCGGGCGTCGTTATATGTGTGTCAGTAAATCAATATATTTAATTTAATATCACATGATTGTTAAAAAAAAAAACTTCTAGCTAGAAAGTTAGCACATTTTCATTTTCCGTGTGTCAGCAAAAGTGGTGCAGAAAACTGCACTCTAGCAGATGCAGTTGAAGCCTTGTATAAACTTATTTCCACATAATGCTAACCTCAGAATGCTGAAATATACTTTTTATGTATACGCTATTAATAATCACATTGCATTGGAAACAATTTAAAAAGCCAGTATTACAGAAACTCTAAAAAACTTTGTATGAACCCTATTTTTAATAAGTATACACAAATTTACTTGGCTTAGTCATTCTCATTTTACATAATACAAGCTTTTATGCGGCAGAAATTGCAATTCCAATGTTTATCAAAGTTCTGTAGCAATTCTGTCTAAACTTATAATTGTGCAAAAGGTTTGATGGCAAAATGTAACATTTCCAGAACGCATTTTTTATTTTGAAATATTTTAGGAGATTGGTTGGCATACTATGCGTGCGACAGGAACCACATGCGAAACAGATAAATGTACTGCATGCTAGCACAGTACAACATGCTTATGGCCTCAATTATTATTTGGAATACAGAAAAATATTGTAAAAACATAGCAGCACTACAAAAAAGATCTGATTAGACAACACAATTTCAGGTCTTATTATTAGCTTTATCCAAATAGGCCATTTCAATGGGCGTGGCAATCCAAATTGCAGTGGCCTCATGTTTTTCCACCAATAACAACTGCACAAACAGTAGATTAAAAACTATGCAATTATAGCATTTGAAACTGCGTTAAACATAGGTAAATCCACTAAGGTCATCCTCACATCATCCATTATTGCCTTTTCACTACTTGAACACAACATGGACACTTCAAAACTAGTTTTACACTTGTGTGAGATGGTGAGATTAAGGAAACCAGTGGTTTGCCATACTTTTGTGATAGGGTAAAACATGTTTATTAATGTTAAGATGATCCGGAAGACGAACCCTGTAAAAATTTTAAAGTTCGTCACATAGGAGGTCGGCTAGCACTTGCCAACCTCTTATATTAATTCCCATACACATTTTGTTTTCATCGCTTGCTTTCTTCGTAGTTTTCCTTTGCATATGTTAAGTTTGAGGGTACCTCACAAAACAGTGTCGGTTCACACTGAATGTGCACATATCTTTTCCAGTACCTTGACATGGCTCAAAACATGACTAGGTCTGACCATTTCTGGTCCAAGTAACCAAACACTGGTGTTCGTTTTTCTGTCTGAACCAAGAGAATATTCCTATTTGACCTTAAACCCCAGCAGCAGTTATAAACCACCATCAATCACAGTTTTGCCACTAAAGCTACATCGCCTAAGCCTGGCTGAAAAAGTGAAGAGACATAGAAAATTCATAAGTTAGATGGATAAACCCATTTCCACGTCACACCAACCACCACCCCATCAACCTACACACTGTAAATATGTCCATTGTCTGAGAAATAAGGAATTTGGGCCCTGTAGATGATATTGGCGAATAAATTTAGTTGTCCATCGGTGTTGTCCGCAATTGTTATCGTGAACCAAGTAAAGAAAAAGTAGTTTATGCACTGAACTCCAATAATAGCTATAAACCGACACACAGTATATTATTACACTTGCCATCTACTAGCAGGAACTGGAGTGAAAAGTGCCCACCTGCATTGCTTACACGCATGAACTACATTTCCTCCTTCATTGAACATTACGGAAATGAATCGCAACACCATATCCAATATTATTCATTACAAAACGGGAATTGGTTGGATGGCTGCGGCTAGACTTTATTGATATACATCACTGCAAGACTACCCTTTCAATCCGTGACCATATGGGAATAAAGTTTAATTAGCGCATATATGGCACGCTTTATTCAAATCATTACAATTTTGAGCCCCAAAAAACCTCAGCATGCATTTCACAAAAGGCTTCAAAATGGTACCAAATTACAAAGGATTCGCATATTAGATATGCTACTGCAGTCAACTGCACTACAATGCTCTTCCGTAACTCCTTGAAATAGAGAAACCCGTCAATTGTGAAATCTAGAAGCCTAGACATTAAGGCAGGAACACATGTACATTTATTTGAATTCTCCACCAATAGATGGCAGTGCAGTCGCGGGACAACGTGAC
>JAQFZQ010000921.1:0-24526 GCA_034696005.1 Glomeris marginata
GTTCGCATCTTGCGGGTGCAAATAGCAATACAATACAATCATGAATATACAAATCTAGCCCAACTGTGCAATTTTCTTGCTTTCGTTTCCACCCGTTGCTGTACAAATTTAACGTTGCAACAACCTGCTAATGCAATGCGACCGTTCGTGCACCGAATGAAATCAATACAGATAGGACCCTATAACGTTTTCTTTTTCGGATACGGTTCTCGCAATCGGCATCAATCTAGTCGCATTTCGCACCATCCATCCCAAACATCTTACCTTTTAAGTAGACCGATGATCCCTCGAAACGTAAACGTTGTTATTTTTTGCTGAGTGGACGGAGTTACTGCTATTTCAGGCGTCAAAAAGATGCCGGCTTGCGCTCGCAACGCAAAGTATCAACATGGCGATGCCGAGAAGCTGCCGATTCTGCTGCTGTTGTTGCAATAGTTGAACGGCGGTAAGCCGCTTTTATCCCGGCACGATTTCTTCGGCGATGTCCGATACAGCCGGATGTTCATGGCGGGGGACTGAACACACTACAGTATTCCTTTTCCCTTGAAAATAAGGGGCAAAATTCGCAGGATGCGCGCGCCGATGATGCAGAGTCGATAGTGCGAGCTTCGCGTGGAAAATTTACAAGCGTCGCCGGTTAAATTCCCTTTTGACGGTCACTGCTACACGTTTGATAACCGGGTGACAAGTTGGCCTACGGATGGGCGCAAAATGCGGTTCACTGAACCACTGCGCTAAGATAGCGCAGCGGTAAATACGAGACTTGCTTCCTAGACGATTGATTTTCCGGCAGCACTGACGACATTGCCAGGCAAGTGGTCGCCATGGGGCAGCCACGAATTTCGAATCATGCCGACAGGTGGCGCGCGTTCACGATTGTCAACCGGAAATTTTGGGAGCATCCATAAACTACGTCATAATATTTTTACATTCTAGGATCTTTTTATTAAAAATACCAAAATACAAAATGGCAACGTCTAAAATTAGGGATACCCATAAATTATGTCATATTTTTTAGACCATCACCAATTTGTAATGCGAGAAATATTTCAAAAATTAGTACACTTTTACTACGTTTGATATTTTCATTTAGATATATTACTCACCTTTTGCATCACACATCTCGCAAAAAGTGTTCCGTCCAATTGTTTTTTGGCAAGGTAGCAGCAAGAATCAGTAATTTTTTTAACCAAAATATTGATTTCAAATTCGAATTTGCCACCAAAATCGTTCGACTGGTCTGATTGGGTACTTTCAATGTTCGTGACGTCACTTGAAAGTAACCCCCGCCCAAAGCAAGATGGCCGCCTCGTGTTTTGCTTCCGAATCAACGAGATTTTTCTCATAAAATGTTACCCTATTGAGGGTCTACAGTGGTTAAGATTGCCATTTATAGAGTGGAATAATGTTTTTCACGTTGAAGGAGCTGGTGCGATGGCTTGGTGTGACAGTTTTCGAGATGTGGATGATTTTGGTAACGTTCACCGTGTTCAGCGTTCTTGCCGCATTGAAAGCGGATGGAGTTGTAAAAATGAGTTGGTGGACAGCATTTGTGCCCTTGTTCGTGTGCGATGGCTTGAACGCGTACTTTTGCAGCATCGTTTTCGTTCGAATGTACCTGGAAGGAGTTTACAAGACCGCAGCTTTTCGAGCAATATGGAGTGCATCAGTCCTGGTCCTTCTCTTCGTCTTCAAGCTGCTGCTGTGTCAGAAAATTGAAAGCCAAAATAATCTGGTCTTTTCCGAAGTTCTCGCTCCAATTTTCATCCTTGTACAACTCATCATTATCAGGGCGTGTCAACTGCACTGAAAATCCAGAAGAAAAGTGTTGACGAACTAATAAAACGTGACTGCAGCGATGCACCTCCCTCACTATGTTGCGTCTTGCCAATCTGCAAGAACGGGATTGCTCACGAGCGGTGAAAGGGGCGGGGACTCGCTGCATTCCTATTCTGATGTGTATAGCGTACTCGTTAAAGATTGCGATAAAATGTTTTAGGTGTTGTAAAAAGTGAAATTGTTTTCTGCTTCAAGACATGTAGATGCAATTCCCATTAAAGCATCACGAGAAAAAAATCAATTATGCCAATATTTTATGGCGCATCTCTTCATTATTATTGAAAGCGATATGATTTGATCTTTTTTACAATAAAACGTCTCAAAAATGCAAACAAACTGACATTGTGCACAAAATATTCTTGGAGCGTACGTCTAAAATTCATCAAAGTATAAAAAAGTTGGGCAGTTTCAATATACATGCAGTAATAATTGGTAATAACTATCAAAGCCGATGAATAAAAACGTATTCATTTAAAAAATGGCTGCATATTACCTTATAAAATACGTACACTTTTTTGGAAAATCTCATGACAAATGCTATAACCTGAAATGTAAATAATGTAGACATGTAAACAATAAGTAGGGAGAATAATAATGACAATGGAAAAAAAAGTTATTTATACACAGGAGTGAGCAGCACATGCAAACACTAATAAAGCGACACTGTCGACGATTTGAACTCCTTCGACGATTAATAGTAAATAACGATTATACATACGTGGGCACCACCGAACCGGCAGGAACTATATATACGCGAGGTGGTCTTTTTTTACTTCCAATTCCACTCTTTCATCTCGATCCCCCTTCAGGATCATTTGTTGACATACTGATACAGTAGTTTAATTTGCAGTCGAATCTGGTTTCTTTTTGCCGCCTCGAGGTTTGATAGACTCCGAGATCTGCCACATGGCTTCCTCGCAGAGGCAATCATCAAAATTGTTGAAAAACGCCAGAATCCGGTCGTTTCTTTTGAACCCGTATTGGCTAAATATTGACACACACTTCAATTAAAATTCACATTATTAACAGCCCATGCGAGCACAATAATTAATCTTTCTACATTTGCGAGCTAATACTACACACAGTTTAGCAATATTTCTTTCCCACCTTTTGAAACGTTTCATATGATCCAATATGGAGAATTGCTGCCATCGTTTTGAGAAATTCACTATGCCGTCGCTAAGGAAGTCATTATTGCCAACGTGCACAAATGTCAAATCCTGTAGTATCAACCCACTGCAAAACACAAACGTTATGCTGTAAACACCTCCAAACATTCACATGCAAAGTGTAAAAAAATTGCTTTTACATGTAAGGAATACATGGTGGCTCTGTCTCGGCTAGCGCTTGGCGGTAAGCGCGGAACGACGATGAGCTGTCTATCAGCTGACAATATTCCTTCAAACCCTAAAGAGAATACAAGTTGCTGAAACAAGTTTGGGAATACGAACATGTTAAAATAATGACTTGCCTCCGTAATGTGTTTTTGCCACTCTAGGCGTCTGATTGGTGCCGAGTCCAGCGCGGACAAGATCGCAAGGTACGAATTGAAATTGTTCATCTTCCGCAGATATTTCATTATTTTAATGAATTTGGTCACAAACTTCTCTCTATCTTTGGCGTCATTTTGTTGAAGAATTATGGAACGTGCCCTGCAAATTTAACGTTATATGAACATAATTCTGCTTCGTACATTTCTAGTCTACAACTTACCAATAAGACATTTTGTTAAAGTGCTCTGTGAATGTTGTCAGATTAGGCGAGAACTCTTCTTTCTGAAGCCTGGACCATACAAGAACTTCAGGAATCTGATGAAAACAAAACAAAAAATACAATATCTGCATAATAAAATTCAACATCCAATGCTCTTACTTCGATTTTCTGGTAGAGTTCTGCGTCCAAGAGCGTCATCTGCTCAGCGAGATGTTCGGACTTGAGGTCCAAGAGTGTAACCTGCCTCGTTGAGACCGCAATGCTGCTCAAAGGCCCAACAACCGTTCGCTTTTTGCCATCCCATTTCTCGACAACCTTCTTGCGTAAAGCCCTCGCGTGGTACAACTCCGCCGAACAAAGAAGTTCTCGTACAAACTGAAGTAATGTTTTGGCCAAACTGTTTTCAATATCACTTGCACTGAGCGGGGGGAAAAACAAACCAATCAACAATGACAACCAGTAAATTGAAACGGATCAATTGCACGTGAACCCACCATAAATTGTCAACAACCATGACAAGGAGCGAAAAGGCGCTTCTAGCAGCACGCTGATATGACATTTCCGTCATGTGACTAAATTTTTTGTACCTATGCAAGAGCTTCTTGACGAGCTCGGACGGGGTGATAAACGTACGATATGTTGTCAGAAACGCATCTTGATATTCATAATCTGAAAGTGAATATCAATTACTATGTAAATTACAAAATATCATAACTGTTGAAATCAAAATATCAGAAATTCCATTACCAGAATTTTGTTTTTGTTTGCTGCTAGTGGCACTGGTCGCGTGGACAATGAGTGCATCGATGGGTCCTCCTCTAATATCTGGCCCGTCTTCACCCTAGAACACAAAAACCAACTGAAATTACACATTAACAACCAAGACAACAAAACAAAAAATACTAATTTAACAACAAACCGGCTTTTTGTTCACGATGTACTCGCTGACATCCAACTTCTCCAGAAGTTCACCGTTTGTTTCAGCTTCTTCGCAATCCGGTGTCCACTTTTTTACATCTGCTCCCGACGGTGCTTCCATCAATGCTAACGATGCACCGAGTTGTTTAGAGTCGTCCCTGTTCAAAAGTGATACGCGTTTGATCAGAAAGTGCTAAAAAGTCAGATATGAATATTATTTACGTACCCACTGGATGTGCTTATTGGAGATTGGTTGCGTTCAACCTGGTCTCCCCAACCAATGAAAGAGTCATCGTAATTTATGGAGTTGCCTAACAAAGTCGACGATAGTGGCACATCTTCTCGGTAGCCAAGCTAAGTTTCCACGGTAAATATTACAGGATTAACTGAAGGTTAGATTCTAAGATTCTAAAACAAATATAGTATTATTTATATACCTTGTTTCTTTTTGGGGGAAGTGCTGGAGGCTGTGGGCGCCAAGAATCATCATGACTTGTACCAGAGCTACCAGTTGAATTGAACACCATATCATCCGAGTAGGACACAATGCTCACGGACGCTGAATGACTATGGGACATCGATGCAATCTGCTCATGCTGATAGCAGAATGAGTGATGGTAACCCGACGATGGCTCCAATGAATTGCCGAACATCTGCATATATGCCATCACTGACAAAGAAATCAAGTAAATGGCCACATCAAAATCACAATCCGACTTTCTTAGTAACGCAACCATCATACCCCCATTTCTTTTTTTGGGAGGAAGCGGAGGAGCTTGTCCATCAAATGGGTCCACCTCAGAAAGCATCACTCCAGTACCCCCTGAAAGTACCAATCCGGTGGTGCCACGAACTTGCGGTGGCACGCTTTCGTTGAAGTCCCCCGCGTCATCGGATTCGGGAACGTTATCGTACTGGGACGGTGTCCGGACACGGGTTGTTCGTCGTTTTGGTGGGATTGCCGGAGGTGGGTCTCCACCTTCACTGGTGGCAATAGTTGCAGTGGAGGATGTGGAAGACGTTCGGAAGCTGTAGTTGGTGGAATAAGAGACCGAGGTGGAGGACGACTCGAAACGTTTCACTTCGCTTTCCTTCGCGCACGATAGGTCCTTCAGTTTGCGGTGGACCCAGTCAAAATTAGTGGTCCCCAGAAGGCCAGTAGGGGCTTCGGTCTCACCACTACCCAGAATGGCAGACGAGGAAGTCACTGTAGCTGTCTTGATAGACGAGGAAGAAAAAGAGCGTGACTCGTAGCTGGCAAATCCGCATGCTTGCCTCGTAGACCTGCAACATCAAACAATCCTTTCCAATTCAATCTCAATTTTGTATTGCAGTCAAAATACATATAACTGTGCTCACCTGCGGACAAAGAGAGCCGAAGCAGGTCCTTTTCCAGAAGGGTTGAAAGCCGACATGAGCAAATCGTCGTTTGACCGGTCCAAACTATTAGCCGAGAGCCCGGATGGCGAAACAGACGCAGAAGATTGGCTGAGCGGACTGCAAGGGGCCCAATCGCCACTGGTCCTCAAAGAGAGCACCGGTGATGAGCCGGAAGACTGACCGGTCCTTTGCGAGACCTGCACTTGAACTTGCGTTGGACGTTGCTTCGGAGGTAACGGCGGCACCGGCTCCGATCCGTTTCCCACCGATAATCTCCTGGAAGCTGCTGACCTGTCAAACGCAATCCAGGAGTATGATTTCCCATCTAAACCGAGGAGTTTATATCATCACCTACACACCTGAGAGTGTCCCAACCCTCGGGCAAGGGAGGTTTTGGGGGAGGTTCGTTGTGACTCGGCCCGAGGATGCTGTCCGACGACAGCGAGTGATGCAGCGGAGAAGAGGATGGCACTACGAAGTCCGTCTGTTGTAAGATCTCTCGTTCTCGCAATGTTAGGGGGATGTCCACCATAGACGCCTTCTTCGGAAGACTGCAAATTAACCGTAAATGTTACCACACTACGAGTTTATCTAGAGATGCGAGAGAAGTTACATCCAAGAGATCCAGCTAGCGTCAAGGTAAACTGTTGATTTGACAGGGACAAAGAAGGACAGGCTTACACTTAATGAAATTGATTTAAAGAAAAAAGAAGGCACCTTGTGAGTTTGGGAGTAGCAGGGCTGCCATTTGCGAGCGCCGTGGGTGTCGAACAAGAGGATACGCCAACACAGTTCGCCTCTTTGGCCTTCAGCTTCTCGATAGCCAGATCCACCAGAGCCTGCCGAAGTACCGTTAACATCAATACAACACCCTCTCGTATTGTACTACTTGACCGCATTTACATACGTACAACCAATTGTACACCAGGTTGAATTTTGACCGCATTTTTAAGTGCGTCTCAAACAAAATTCACATAAACATATGTAGTACATTAAATTAATTTTAATAATTCCTTGTATGAATTTTAAGAAAATGATCTTTTGATGCAGTTCATCTAAAAAACTTTAATGAAATTGACGAATATTTATTTAAAAAATCGCAAATTAAAATTAATGAAGCAAGTTTAACATTAAAACGCAAATGATCTTTTGAATGAAATTGACGAATATTTATTTAAAAAAAAAGCAAATTAATGAAGCAAATTTAACATTAAAACAAAAACTGATAATACCGTTAATGCCAATTCAAACTGCCGTATTAGCTCCGCAGCATGTTCGCAGTTTGGTGCCTCATCCTTGCACAGCAACATGTCATCAGCCCATTGGATTAAATTTGACAAACTGTGGTACACCTGATTAGCAGACGATTTCAACAGCGAGCTGTTCGAAAAGACACCCACCATTAGATACACTCTTATTTCTAGGTATATACAGTATTTTGTATCATACATATATAAACTGCAGTGATACCTTTGCTCATTGGTGAGACATTTCATCAAAAGAGCATGTATATTCAACACGCAATCCAGTATTTCGGATACCGAACCGGGAAATAATTCAGTCTTATCTTTGCCCATCACAACTTTCAGGTAATTCACAACCCGGTCAGTGCCCGTTTTCAAATCTTGCATGTCCTGTAATTACACATTACACATTTGACTTACAGATAAATGATGCATTAACATAATTTCGAGAATTCATTATTTGTACCCTACCTTAACATTCTGCCATAAACCAGAGGATACTGGAGATGACATGGAAGATGCTAGTGATGGGGACGAAGCTGTGATTGGTGTTGCCGTGTTGCCAGCAACTGCGGCAAGGGCACTGGAAACGTCGGAGTTGAGACAAGAGTTCAACGTTGAATCCACGTCTGATAACTTGTGCTTGCTGTTGGAACGAGGTGAAACTTTATTGTGCCCATGTCCCAGCGTTTGGCTGAGGCCCTGCGGGGAAAGGGCTCTTGTCGATGACGGGCTACGCATGTGTGTGATCTTCTCAAGGAGATCTTCTTTAAAGGAACGAGCTCTTCTGGCAAATTTGCCTCCTCGGCTCGCCGAAGGGTCTGCAAATTGCAGCAAAAGTTTGCAAATATTCCTATACAAGGCCTTATTTTGCATTGAAATGTTTTTCCTCCAACGTTACCATAAAGGAGTGTCAATAAATTACGTCACCAAAATGGGGACGGATGAGGTTATTTAAGCAGAAAGGATAATGTCAGCGACATAATTAAGCTAAGCTTTCCCTCATATATTCTAAATTTATGTAAAATCAACACATTTATTAGTCCCAATATGAACACAGATATAAGTTACTTGGTTCACTTTTAACCTTTCCCAAATTTAATGCCAACATAATATCCATGTCATTTCTCCAGTAATCCAACCAACCACTTGGAATCGGTTCAAATTTTATGACAATAGAAAATCTTTTCATGCAGTACAGTGGATACATTACACTGCACAGGGTCATTCCATATCAAATCAACCAGAGTTCATTACACCCTCTCAGATTCCGTCCATATTTTTATATAAAAAAAAAAAGATAGAGTCTTTTAAGATAAGAACTTTTGCAAAGTATCTGATTTTTTGAAAATTTATTATCAGAGCTGCAGAACAAAGAACTTGATAATATGACCGTTTAGTGTTTGTTTGACATGGAATGACCTTATATACTAAATAACGAGGAATTGAACACAATAAATACAATATTTAATGGCGCCAATGATATGACAGTTTGAATTCTGTGAATATGGCGTTTCGCATAACAAATGCTGATAAGCGAATTTAGTTAAAGTTTCAGAAACAAATCTGTCATAAAAGTGTTCAAACTGTTAAGTCTCGTAAAACACGAACTGAACGGCTTAATGCATATATTGTACTAGTGTGGCCGAATATTACATCCTGAAATAATTATTCTAATTTGCACTGTTTGCCTGATGTCAAGGCGATTTCTTGACCCAACTTGATCAAATTAATATGGCGACTGGATGGCGCTAAAACAAATCTGTAATTATCACAAGAACAATACGACAGAAAACCACCATGAATAGTGGTTGGTTGTTTCTAGGTTGTTTGGTTCACTTTTCCTCTCTACAAAATTTATTAAAGTGGCAAACTGGTTTTCCTAGCCTTGACCGAAATCTTCCGAAAACACGGAATGGCTTAATTTTTTATCCTTCTGTTACGTACAGATTAATATTTTGTAATTAATTATAAAAAACAAATTGGCTACATAACACGTAATTTAAATGTATTATGTGGCACGTAATATATCCTCAATATACCAAAACCAATTTGGATTCAGTGTATCGAAGCGTTAAACAGTTGGACACGCCTCTGTGGGCGCCGCCATTTTGTTTTTTGATGATTTTTGAAAGGAGTTTTGTTATTTGCACATAAGTGTTAACAAATTTTTGTTCAGAGAATATCGTACATTTTATGGCGGTCAGTTACATAGAATATGAATTACTACATTGTTTTAAAATTATAGTCATTAAATAGGTATGTGTATCTCCTTGACGACAAAGAAACTGTTTTAGATGTACTGTATGTAACTTACATATTCAATTGTATAAATCTTGGACAAAGTATAAATTTACATGCATGCTGGTTTTAGTGCGCCATTATTACGCCTATAGGTTATACACCCGGATTTATTTTAGCATTATTCGTAGGCAAATAAATTAATGTAAAAAATAATGTATTACCAGTTTCTTGCAATTTGTAAGAATCTATTAGGTAAAACAATGACTATACGACACTGAAAACATTTTTTTGCTGCATGGTTACATTTTTAAAATTAATTTAATATTTAGCATCATAACACTCTGGTATGTCTATGTAATAGTAGCCCTATATCTCAATTACTACATATAATAGAACTTTATCACTTATTAACACTTATTGAACTTTAGGAGAAAACGTTTTGGAAATTTGTTCAAAAAATGAGGGAATTTGGAGTAAAAACGTTTTCTGAACCAAGAAAAATATTTCGTGAATAAAATATAATACACAAAAAAAGACAATCCTCCAATTTTGTTCAAATAAAGTTTTTTTGACATTTAAAAAAAACTTTTACAAGCATCCCAGTCACATTACAAATGGATAAATGGTTAATTTCTTCCCAAAGTAACACCAATTTAGAGAATTCCAAAAGGTGAACTACGTATATAAAGAAATACTTATCAAATTCGTACAGAAAGCCACGCGCAATGGCAGCAGTGAAAGGATGGGCAACAGAATCGTCGATGAGGAAGAAAAGTTTTCTCTGAAGTGAGAGAATCTCAAGTTGGTGATGTCACAGTTTCGCGGAAACTGTCCGCTAGACGGCGCCACAACCTACGCAACTGAGTGGCCGTTTCGTGCCGTATGAAATGGAACGTTTGAAACCCATTTTCATTAAAATTTTCGTTTTGCTAAATCCGCTGGTTAGTCACCGCTGAATGCACAATTCTTCCGGTTGATTCCATCAATTCGTCATAAATATAATGGCAGGCACCATGGCACTCACCGAGTTTCCGTTTTAGTAATCAACTACTATATAAAACAATTGTTGAGCATTGTGATTCAACAACTGAAGAAATTCCAAGTTTCACATAATTGGATTCCTGCAAACTGCAACCTAGCAATTTCGTACAAAAAGTTGTTTGTTTTTTGTGAAGGAGTGAATATCTCAGGCCTGAATCTCAAACTTGAGGAATAATCACACTGGAATGCATTATAAGGTGGTAGGAGGATATTGCAGTTTGGAACTTATAAATATTTATGTAAATCAGTAGGTAGCGGTTGCGGTAGTTGTTTTAAATGAAAATCGGGGACTAGTCTGCTGGTAACGCCCACGTCGCACTTGACCTCCAATTGTCTTCTTTAAATGGCCTTATAAGCAACCGTGTGACCCGTTTCATCGTTTCACGTCACGTGACCAACCGTTACGTCATCGCAAAGTGAACAAATCTTTCCATATTATTCAATGGGAAAATTATAACAAAGCGGTTATTAATTAACTTTCCTTCTTTTAAAATTGCATTTAAATAGTAGTTATCAAATGCCATATGACATTTCGCCGGTTACTTTATATACGCGATATAAAGTACAAAAAATTACAATTTTTCCCGAAATCATAATTAATAAAATTGAATTTCTGCGCTCACCTTCCCAGCAGACGAGACCTGTGTACACCATACTGAAGTTATTGAAAAGTGAGAACAAAATTTCATGTGTTGTGCTGACAGAAACGAGTCCAATTATGGCATAACAGGCCACGCCCACAGCCAGATGAGCAACAAATCGCGTCAGAGAAAACGCCAACCCATCGACCACGCCCCCTTAGCAACAACATCATTTCGAGTTTTCCTCGGTCATTTGGTTCATTGTATTGTGGCCGTATATATTTTTAATACTTTTGACAATAAGTAATTATTTTTTGCCAGGTCGTGATTTTTCGGGGTAACTCTATTATATAAATTTGTTTGTTTTTATTGTCCAGTTATATGAGATGGAACGAAATCATGCATGTAATCGAAATTGGTCATTTCAGGCTGACTGGTGTAATGGCGGCCAAAGAAGGTCCAACATAATTTATTGCACGACCAAATACGAAACATTATATTGATTATATGTAGTAATAAAATACTCATTTGTATTACACTCTTGTTTATATGCTATTTTGTCATAGATATGATTTTATCACTTCCCACCAGATGGCGCAACGAAAAACCTGATGTTCTTTACCACTTTACGTAGTAGGTATCACAAAACATAGTTCAAATGACAACAAAACGTATCTCGTTATATGATATAATACATAATTATAATACTACATAATTTGTAATGGGAAAATAAAAAAATAACTTTTCATCCTTGGACCAATTTTGTGCACAATGCAGATGGTGGCTCCTTGACACATGACCCATTTCGTGATCGTAATCGCCATTTGTCAAGATAATTAATATAACAACAAGTAATGTTTTGTTGTAATAATAAATTGGGGATCTGTACAAAAATTATTCCCAATACAAAGCACTTTTTATATAAAAAAATCGTAAATGGACAGATTTCGATGCGTCATCTTGTATAGGAAGTGAGAAACCAAGGAGAAACTATATTTGCAGATCGTAATAATTCAAGCAAGGCGTTATTTATTATAATCAAAAGATTCAAGCTTAGATTTAACTTTTTTAGTTTTCTAAAAGTGTCACAGTGAAGTCATGGCTTCAAAAAGTTTAAAATCAATTCCACAATTTTCCAAATAGAAATTTGACTTAAAAATATTAACAATTAAAATAATATAATATACGAATAATAAAAAAATAAACTGTGGGTACTTTATTGTTCTTTCATAAATGTTATAGTAAAATGTTATTCAATATATTGTATAATATGCAAACTTAATTTCATAACTGGAGCATGAGTTATAAAAAAACGAATATTGACATTAAAATATAAAAATAATAAATAGTACAGCAACATAAGGAAAAGAACTTCAAAGAGGAAAACAAAATCTCGGATTTCACAAAAACAAACCTAAAGTTATAAAAAAAGTAATATAACCAAATAAATTCGACCATCAAATTTCCGGAACAAAATAAAAATATTTTGTAAAATAATATAGAATGCACATGATATAAACTTAAAAAAATAAAAACAAAGCCATGTGTGAATTCACGTAATTAATTTAACCCATTTACGAGAAGTCTCCCACAATAAGTCAAATGTAATTGCTTTAATAGGATAATAAAAGACTATACAAAAGATAAATTTAGAGCACAAGCCAAAGGAGATACACGACATTTTGGAGCTTAATTTTCGACATTTTCGCTTATTGAAATCGCGATTTTTTTAAAAACTGAAACAGAAAAATCATCACTCACCGCCTTTGGCCATCTTGTTCGACATTTAGTAGATGATCTCTGGTCGTTAAATGATGAGAAACCGTCGCATTTTTGGCAGTAAACGACGACCCAGCAGCATTTGCCGAACGCTGCTCTTCTGCTTAGCAGCCATTTTCTCTTGCCATTTCGCTAAATTCTAATTTTAAATACGCATCTGCGATGCCAATGGCTGACCGGACGCGACAATTACGGAAAACCTGCAGTCACAGTATTATTTTAGCCGAAAATACAACGACCCAAGACAAGACTTCAGCGGCAGACTTCAATTCGCGGATTGCGTTCGATGAGGATCAGGATCTACCCCATACCTGATCCGCATCTCCAAATTCCTGATCCGCAGTGCAAGTTTCTCAATCACGTTTGAATGTAATTTTTATCGACTACGACTGTGCAATCCCATTAATTCTGATTACCCACCCGTAACTAATCGGCATTTCAATCGACCAGTTTCAATCATTGTTTCTTTTTATTGGTTTATGGCTCACCTAAAGCGCTTCGAATAAAGAGCTAAAAAATGTTTGTTTGTTGTTGTTTTTTTTAACCAATATAGCCAAGAGTGTACATACACTCTTGATATAGCTCATTGTTGGCACCCATGGCACTAAAGGAATACTAAAAGTGTATTTTTCTTGTTTGTACAATTTCTTACTTTATTTACAAACGGTGCGTTGGATGTACATTTTTAATCCATTACTGTTTGAGGAAATAAAAAATTAAACTGAAAAAACTTTTAATTTGTTTGTGATGCAGAACTGACGAGATTTTGATATACAATATCACCAGATAAAATATGGAATGTGAAAGATAATTCAGATAAAGTCATTATTTCACATGTATTTGTATCTCCTAATCGATTTTGTATTTTTTCTATTGATTGTTAGACAAAAGGGGGTCATCTATATAAACAACAAAGTTTTGCTGGGGTGAATTCGGTTTTATGGTGACACTCATATACTATACAAGAACGTATATATACATTGTACCAATGTTAAAACATCAAAAGTCACTAAAACTTACAGTGAAAACGAACACAAATATGCAATGTCATGTTACATCATGCACGGTTTTATGCAATTGTGAGTTCGGATCCCATACAATATAGTGTAACATAGTTTTAAATTTTTCCAGATGTCCCATTTTCAGTAGTTGCAGCATGAAAATGCTACTAGTTCCTGTACAATAACACCAATAAATTGAAACACAATAAAGTTGACATTTCCATAAAACATACTGAAAATCCAAGAGAAGTCATAACAAAATTCACTAATAATTTGGTTGATTAAATTATAATTGGGGTTGCAACTTCAAATTGAACTCACATTGATTTGTAACTATATGTATATAACTCCAGCATTACTTGATTGGGACCTTACAAAATCATGTCACTTCACTTTTAAACAAGTCTGATGATACGTGACAATACGCAGCTTCTAATGTAAATATAAATTACATCAGCTCCTGAGATTAAATACAACAGCCTTGCTTTTCAAGTACATCTTTCCAAACAAAGGACAGTGCAGAATGTTGACTTCAAACATTATGAACTAAAACACGCAGAGTATCCAGATGCTAGTAGTTACGTCATTCTGTAAATATAAAAACCAAGATGTTTAGTGAACTGATGATTTTAGCATGGAATAGCTCCACTCTAAATTCCAAAGTATTGCCAATAAAAAATGCTGTTTAATGTACGACAGTATTTAGAATGGACATATCTCCTAAGAAAACCACTTATTGCAGTAGAACAATCACCTGATGGTCTGCTGCGCTTTTTTGGACCTTTCTTTTCGGGAATAATCTCACTGATGGCATCACGTTTTTCCTGTTCATCTTCGCTTTCCAAGCTTTCACCTTGTTCCTGTAACAAAAAAACAAACCTATAAGCCGACTTATAGAACATCAATTATGGTGGCGCGTCATTCTTCTCATTGGCTGCAAAATCAAATGGTAAAAAAGTTACGTATATGCACTATCATACTGTGATACAGTGCTGCAACAGTTTTGGAAGAACCAGTGCACCACCATTAATAATATTAATTGCACTTTCTAAACTGCAACATTAATTACTTTATTCCTTGCATCCGCCAAGTCACAAATGGCCCGCAAGCTTCTGGATTCTTCATCTGCATCTGCCTGAAATGCACAAATAAAAAACAATGTGGATTCCGTTTTCCAGAGAACTTTGTAATAGCAATTATGAACTTGTGAGCCATAGGTTCCTTGCAAGAGCAAGACACCATAAACTTAAATTGCGACCCACTTCTTCCGCACTTGCAGACTTTGTCATATCAGCTTCAGAAGAGACTTTGGGAGCTATTGCTCTACATGCTCGTCTTCTGAGCAACCTCATGGAATCCCTCTTCCACTGCAGACATTCAGGACACAGGGCCACCAATGAATTGAAGATCTTCGCCTTCCTGGACTTCGGTACAAACCACAGAAGACATTTTTTCGACTCCACCCTAGGCATTGGGAAGAAGAACGCGTTGACAGCTGAAGACACTGGGTTTGTCCTCAAGTCTTCCACACTGAGACCAGAGCATAAATAATGTCCACCGCTCACTGACAGGTTTTTGAGCATGTCAAAGATTTGATCGGACGCGGTGGCAGCGGCAAAATGACGGTACAGTACTTGCATGGATGCTTGTCCTCCTGCAGAGATCAAAACTCGGGCCGGTCGAACCGGTACCACAACCTGATTAGGATCGACAAAACTGTGATATGCATCCTTGCGAACCACTTCCAGATACTCGACCGAGTCCACCCGGATTTTGGCGGCCACCAAATCGGGAAAACCGTCCACGAATCTTCTCTCGGCGTAGAAACGATCCATCGTAGTTAGCGATTCATCCGCCTTCGGTCTCAGTTTAGGCCTAGGAGCTAACTTGCGCTCCATGGCTACAGAACCGATTCGAACGCAGCAAGATACCGAACGAAAACGAACGGTTGCAAACTAGCGAAGCGCTGTTTGTCCTGTGCGCGTGCGCAACATTCCAAGGTTAGAGCCGTTGCTCGGTGCTGCCACCTATGAACATGCGCTGCAACTAATTATGAAGTAAATGCGAATGACGTCATTAAAGTTACATATTTTTTACCTCACCCTTTATTCCCTTTACAATCTAAATCTGCTACTTTTCTGTGTCTTATTCATATATGAATTAATCTTGTTCATTTCAGTCATTTTAGGTCATGGTTTTGCACTCATATTATTATTATAGCAATATAATATGACATTTGAAGCACTGCACATATATAATACAATGCATAATTGTTAAACATATAAAATACACTTTGCTGCAATACATTGTTAATTTTAGCTAATGGTTTATTTAAACCAAATATATGAAATTTAAATAAAATATGCCGCAATTGAATCGATATGCACTTCAATTTATTCAATACATATTTGTATGTTTTTCTCAACATGCAGACACATTTTATAGATCAAAATAATGCAGAATCAAAATGTGCTAATGGGGTCATAAATATAATGCAAACACATCAGTTGATTTTCTAAACGCAATTGACAAATATTTGCAAAACTTATGAAATTTAGCATGCTTTAATTCCATTGGACTGAAAATCTCCAAATGTAACAAACAAAAATATCCTTGGCTTCGTATTTGTTGTATACAATAACATAAAAGTCACAAGCTGACCCATTTCATATCTTTCAAGTTTCTTCTAATAGCGGTAAGTCCTGGTAGTCACTCCGGAAGGTCCTATAAATATTTCCAAGTTGCAAAAATAAACTCATACTGCTCATACTCAATGGAGGAGCCAAGCAAAAAGAATGTTCCACATTTGGCCAGTTTCCATTAACATACTTCAACAAGAATGTACTTTGGTCATGATGTTGACTCAAATTAAAGCAATGCTCTTTTACCTATTCTGGTGGTTGTAGTAGTGGTGTTGGCGTTAGTGTTGTACCATCGTGGAGTATAGCCATGGGTAGAGGTGGTGGTGATCTTTTTGTAATCTGGGTAATAGGTTGTTGGGCGGGATGAACGAGTGGTGCTCGATGACTCCAATGTGTATTTGTAGTCCCGGCTTGGTCCTAGAATTACATATTACTCAAAATTTTAACAAAAAGGAACAATTGACAAAGTGAAAAAATATATAGTTTAGTAACCTGAAGTGGTGTAAGTCCTCTCCGTGGTGCTAGAATATTCCCTCTTAGTTGTGCGGGAATCCGCAGGCACGTAAGTTGGCGAAGTGAGTCCGTAATGCCCTGAAAAATGCACGGTCATAATATGTTGCCAATGAAATAAAAACCATGTAAAAGAAACTTAACTGTAACTCATCTTGGTGTGAAGGTTGTGGTATACGTGTCCTCAGCTGTGAAAACAGAAAATGCACATTAATCATTGGGTACCATATTTCTCACGTATATAATCCCATGCCATAAAACCACTAAAAGAGAATTACCCTAGTGAACTGCACTTGTCTGGTGGAAGTAAGAGAGTGAATGTGGAGGTGAAATCTTAGTGGTCACACACCAGACCGATATAAGTATGGCTATATTTGGAAAATCCTCTCGCTCTCCTTCAGCAACAAGCGGAACCGTTTCTCCATCTGTAACTATTGGTGCGCAAGTTCTCCTGAAACATGACTCGCAGATGTCCAATTCAAGACTTCAGTGGGCGTTTCTGCATCATGGCAACTCTTTATGTCCCTTCAATGACAAAAAATATCCATTTTGTAATGCGATATTAGTACATTCATTCAATGAACTTCAACAAATTCCAACCGAATTGTTTGAGGTGAAAGCTTTGTGTCCAATTCACTTTTCATTTCAGTTGTAATAAGTTTGAAAAAGCTTAGACTTGGAAGGAATTATTATTTTTCTAATATATCTGCTAAATACAAATTATATTTATATTGTTAAAAAAATTACCATATTCAATTGTTATTAAAATAACCAAAGAAATAACACTGCACCACTGCATTTTGTGTTGAAATAAGCCATTGAATTGGCTGCATTTTATCACTTATTCAAAGTCAAGAGCAATTTTTAAAATGATAACTTTTCAACACTTGGGGAAAGGAAAAGAACCTGGAAAGGCTAAATGGAGCTTTTGCAGCATGGCAACAAAAATGTTTCTGAAAAAGTGCCAAGGCAAAAACCGCAAACAAACAAAAAGCCTACCTAGAAAACTAGCCAACCAAAAAAGTTTGGATCGCAAGGGAAATTGTCGAAGACAACAAGTAAATCACCATCTATATATAAATCAGCTTTGTTTCCTTTTCTAGGCATTGGATGTTTGAAACTTCAAATGCAATTGCATTTTGTGTACCTAACAGTTGGAGGGTTTACCGCACCAAATGTTTATCACAAATTCAAACAAACTACAGATGTGCAATGAAAACGAGGTTAAAAGATCTCCAAAATTGGCATATTATTCTTAGCAGGGGTCATGATGATTGATACAAAACCAAAAATAACATTTGGATCAGTGAGCATAACAAAATTGTTATAA
Organism: Glomeris marginata; assembly: GCA_034696005.1. Lineage (NCBI taxonomy): Eukaryota > Metazoa > Arthropoda > Diplopoda > Glomerida > Glomeridae > Glomeris > Glomeris marginata. The sequence continues at coordinate 18,223 of JAQFZQ010000921.1, forward strand.
GTAAAATTTAAATTCCATTATATGCTGTAATATCAATTTCAATTCAAATACTTTAATTTGAAATGTAAGCTTTGTCTTAAATTTGATAATTAGGAGAATTTGGCCAGCTTCTTTACGTTTCCGATTTATTTGTGTCCATTTGAGTACAAGATCCAGCTGGAGCCTATACATTATATATAGCAATAAATTTTTCATTTACTAAACATACTATTCAAAAGAGAAAAAATAAAAGGTTTCCTAATCATCAACCAAGAGTTCAAATTTGTTGCGACTGGTTGCGCATTCAGCAGCAGATGGTTCCTCGCTATCTTCATCCGAAGACCCCTGCGAGCCACTATTTCCTTCTTCATCGTCTTCATCTTCTTTCAGAGGCTCTTCTTCACCTTCCAGCTGCAACTTCCTAGCCAATATCATCAAAACTTCCTGCATTGCTTCATCGGTTGAGTAAACATCTGTAAATAAATTCATTAAGAAAACACCCTTTCAAAAAATTACTTATACAAACAACAGTCCATAAATATACATTAATATTAGTGCAATCAAGAGTGGTGCAATTAATAAAACACAGCAAAATAAAATACTTTTTGTTAAGCACTATAAAATTAAACAATATTTTTTTCGGGTTCTGATATTTTCTCTAGTTTTGGTGGCAAACCCCTTCATTAGTCTAGTCACATTTTCTAAGACTTCACCTTTATTTTTGTGAAATCCAGGTGGCGTCATGCACAGGCAGATTTTGCCTTCAACGGCCATCCGCAGGATATTATTAGCCGCGCGGTAGGTGTCGTTCCTAGCGGCTTTTGCCGTAATAAATCCTCGCTTTTCCGCCCACGCTGTCAAAAAGATTGAAGCCATTACAAAATAAAAGAGACTGGCGAAATGAAAACAGAACTGCAATATACCATCACAAATATCAAACGGTGACCAAGCCAGCGAGTGCCCCAAAGTGTTTCCAACAGCATCAGGATGCTTTAGTTTCAACAACTTTTGTAATGGTATTCTTTCAGCAATGTATCTGATTGCAGTGTAAGGTTCACGGACTTGTGCGATGGGAAAACTTCCAGCCAAAATCTATTCCAAACATCAAACAGATCTGAAGAAACAGTGAAGTTATTTCATATTTGTGTTAAAACTTTATGAAACCTGTAATGACTTGGGCACTTTAGATGGAAAAACTAATCCAGGACAGTCACACAGCCGCACGGTCCTTGTAAGGAAGATAGTTTGGAAATGTTTAGTGTGCCCTGGTGTTCTGGAAACACTAACAACCTGCCAGAAAACACAATATATATTCAACTATTACCATGTAATTACACTATAAACCCAAATGTACCTTTTTCCCCATAATAGCATTCATCAGTGAAGACTTTCCAACATTGGGCTGTCCTAATACAATAAAACACAATCAATTAATCATTAAAAAGTTTGAAAGCAAACCATAACATGACTAGACAAACCGATGCAGCCAATTGTTAATATGCCATCAGTAAATCTTTCCTGTTCTTGAAAATCCGTGGAGAATTTTTCAACCGTAACAATTGTTTCGGGAGCAGGATTGTCCTCGGAATCTTGCATTTCTTCTTCAATCTTTTCCTTCCAACTTGTGAGATCAACTAAAAATACAAAAACGTATATTTATATTGTCAGTTAATGAAATAATGTTTAAACCAGTTAACTTGAGCAGCATTTCACCTTTTCCCGTAGTTAACCTTTCACACACTTCATACAACCTTTTAGCACCTTCAGCTGCCATTTTCAATTTTCCGGGGCGTCTTTTCTTATTCATAACTGGAACAATTAAACCCAAATGAAGTTATATAACAGTTTAAGGCTTTTGAAATGTACCTATACTTCACAAATAAAATAATATTACAAAAAACCTCTGTTCTCAGTCGGATCTTGAGGAGAGCTACCAGGAAAAGAAGTGAAGCAGACAACTTCAACTTTAGGAAAGCGTTTTAAAAAGTATTGTTTCCAAGCAACAACAAGATTGGCAGGTGCCAAGTCAATCTTGTTCAAAACCAATATCACATCTTTGCCGAGATCTCGAGTCACGTGATCGTAAAGAGCTGGTGAGAAGAGAAGGGCCTGGAATAACACAATATAATTAAGATATTATCATATTATTAAGCAACAAGACAAAATACATTGCACTGCATTTCAGATAGAAATCTTACAGGAAAGCGAATGTCAACGATGATAAGAATGATGTCCGAAATCTCCAGAACCCTCCACAATTGTCTCCATGTCTCCAAATTCAGCTCAAAATAGCTAAGGTCATCCATTTCAAAACGTTCTTCAATGTTTGACAGATATTCCTGTTAACAGGTTTCTTAAATTGTTTATCAATTTTTTAAACAGTTACCAAAAAACTTTTCACACAATTTTGCATGCAGTGTATAATATAATACCCTGAAGTACTTATTTTCCCGTGCATCCAGCTGTTCCTTTGACATATTATACTGCCATTTTGGTCTTTTTGGGATGTCCAATTCCGAACCAGGAAGAAACACAGAGTCAACATCAATCTCGAGTGTATCCTGGCATTAATATATACAAAGTGCGACATTTTATAGCTAAAACAATGATTTGCAGTGACATATATTACAAGTGGTATTCCACATCAACTGACACTTTGGCTACCAGTATCACAAATGGCAGCCAAAGTGTTAATCTGTTCATAAATGCCTCTGAAACTTCATTGATGGGTGTGTGTGCCAACTTCTTCCTTCGTTCAACTTCTTCTTTGCTCTCTTTTTGAAAGTGAAGTCGGTACCTTTGTAAGTGCAACAAAAATGTAAACATAATTTTTTAACCAGATATAATTTAAAAATAATGTTTTCATATTAGAAAGTTCAAATATAAATTTGCATTAACCATATAATAAAGAATATGCATGTTTTTTGTGAGCCTTCACATCTATATTGTCAAAACTAATTTGGCCATTATTAAGCTCTTCCTTTGTTTAATGTACCTATTTGGATCAAAAGTTGCAAGTTGTTGCTGTGGTTGCTGCTTAGGCTGCTGGTTCAGTTTCCTTACTTGCAATTTCGATTTAAATTTAGGAACACTTTCTTCAGCTCTTACAAACAGACTTTTTGTTCCTGTTCAGTGGATACACAAACAAGAAATCAATATTTGACAGATTTAACTTTCCTATAATATTAAATCCTTTACAAAATGTATTGCCTTCTGAATTCGCAGGTGCTTCATCTCCAGAATCATCATTTGATGCATCGCGTTTCCTCGCTTTTTTCTGTTGCAACTGCAACTTCTTCTGTTTAGTACTGAATGCTACTCTTCTCCTACCTTGAGGCATTCTCAGTTATTTTCTTGTTTCTGAAAACAAGCAACCAACGTGCGCACAAACTTTTTAGGGTTAGACGCAAGATGCATTCGAATATTTTGCAGATGTATCACGTCACACTGCGTCCGATGACGTTGTGGGCGTTTAAAGGGGCCGTTTAAAGTTCAAATAATGAGCTGATTGGCTCAAACTACAGCGTAGTAGTTGAATCCATGAATCAGTGATCACATTATTGGGAGATACCAGCCAATAGCCAGCGGTGGACTGGATAGAAAAGCTGCTGAATGACGTAATCCTCGGATGACGACATTAGCGAAGAGTGGGCGTTGCTGCACCATCCAGACACGCCTATATTATTTTTGGCCAAGGTTTCTCCGGAATATTTTTATTAAAACCAAGAGTTAAATACCGTCTTACAGTAACGATAGATGCATCAATTATGAAACCTTAGAACAGAGATGGAATTTGATTTCGATGTAAACGAATTCCTCACGGAAAATATAACAACTGTGCGATGTGATCTGCACCCGAAACCAGAACCACGGTAGGATAAGCAATGACCATTCATAACCTCATTTCTAAAATAATATAGATATAATTTGATATATCATTATTGCAATTTAACAAAAATTATAATTAAATATCTATTTACATTTGAAAAAAACTTAAAACCAAAATATAAATAAATATTATTTTAGTAAGTTGAAATGATGACACAAATTTTAACAATATAATTTGGCTGGTTAAAAATATTTTTTAAAGCAAAAAAAAACTAATATTTCGGTCTCCAAAATAAGGACAACTATGCGGTCAATATATTCTGTTGCCATCAGATGAAAAACATGCTGATAGAGATGCTATAAGCAGTTGCCATGGTTACGACCGATTAGTGATGTAATATCACCATTGATGATTTGATGACGTCATCCGAGAGAAATTTTGACAAACAGATCTATATAATAAATATTTCTTATTATAAACATCAAAATACCAGATTTGCCATCTTACAAGAATGTAAGGAAAAATAACTGAATTATATAAAAATAAGGAATCGATCAATACTAAATGCAAAAATTGAAAAAATGTATTTTTGAAATGTTTTGCAAAAATAAAAATAAAAACTTTTGTAAATATTTTTTTGAAGGCATAAAGCGGAAGCAACGCCTCAAAAGTCAGTGATTTTTTGTTGTACTATTTAGTTCCACCAAAAGTGAAAAAGTGCAGTCATCGAAGACGATTGTATTCATTTTTTGCCTTTTTATGGGAATTAACTTAAATACACTGACCTTCAACAATAAAACGTAATAAAACCTACAATCAAAATAATGGGTTTCCGCATAAAAATTGGGCAAAAAGTTTACATACATTTTTACTAATGTATATTTTCTATAACAAAACATTTTTTAACATTATCGACAGATGTTGGACACCAAGAATATCGTCAAATTTGGAAAATGTTATTGACAAAATGGGTCTGGCCTCGGCCAAGGTAAGTGTATACTCTTTTGTATTACGTAACGCAAACCGAAATGAGAATAACATTTTCCTTATTCCCATTTTAGGCTCAAGGACTTCAAAATCCTATCACAACTAGCAGCAAACTGAGACTCTCCAATCATACTCTTTACATAATGAAAGATGCCAATGCCAACAAGTGTGTTATTTCATTTAGAAAAAAGCATGTTACCATTGGGGTCCATTTTTAGAACAGTTGTTCTAAAAATCTGATATTTAATTGTACCTAAAATGTGTTTCTCTATCTAATTGGGCCATGTTTTTATTTGTTTATAATAAAAGTTATATTGCAATATGTCTAAACATTTATTATACAAAAATTAAAACATGGCACCATTAGATAGAAAAACCACATTTGTGCAATGCATTTTGTAAACTATACCTGTGTAGAATAAGGGTTAAACATATTTAAAATTTATGTAGGGGCCTAGGATCTGTAATTGGAATAGTTAAAGTTGGAAAGAAACAACTATTTCTGAGTGACAGTGTCGGCCGCCAGCATAATATGGCTCCTCTATGTCTTCTGGACATCTACATACATGAAAGCAGACAAAGAACTGGTTGTGGACTACAACTTTTTGAGTACATGCTATTGGTCAGTATTGAATAATTATAATTCCATTCCATGCATTTCATTTACAGCTGTATGTTCATGAAGCATTGAAACTGTTCATAAAGCATTCATTAATCATAGTCCAATGTTATTTGAAATGTTTTCACATTTCATTAAAAAGTAAACATTGTTTTATTGTTTATCAACATTTCAGGAAGAAAAAGAAGAACCTCGGCTAATGGCTATCGATAGACCATCTGAAAAACTGGTTAACTTTTTACGAAAACATTACAACTTGGTTAATCATCTGCCACAAGGCAACAATTTTACAGTATTTCCTGATATTTTCCCTTCTGTACCATTAGGTAAAATAATATGCACATCAATTGTAATGTTAATACAGGTGATGATTTACATTTTATGCTTCATATAAAAACAGGATCTCAAAATGTGCCAAAATTTGGAATTAATGAAACCACTCTAAGGAGTAACCGCAGCTCATTTCCTCCTTATTCACATAAACACAGGTAGTTTTATGTTATATAAAAATAACAACTAAATTGTAATATATTTTACTTATTTATTGTACTAAGTTGGGTTTTCATTTTTGCTCAGTCTTTCTGCAGCTGAATTCTCTGTCAAGCAAAGAGAAAGTTCAGTAGCCAACACTGTTTTTGGCTCGGCATCATTTGAGAATAAACCTCAGACACCAGAATTACGTACGTAATTAGTAATTATAAATTATCTGACAAAATGCTCATGTAAAAAAAATTAAGTAGGCATATATTTCATTATGCAGAAATGCCATTGGCACAGCTGTCGACGCGATCCATATTCTGCGGTCATCAGGACGACTTAAACAGGTAAGTATGCTTATAATTTTCGTGATTTTTAACGTGTAATTACATACATAAATTCTGACTTACAGA
>JAQFZQ010000922.1:0-24517 GCA_034696005.1 Glomeris marginata
TTCGAGGCGCGATACGAGAAATTAAAGACACATGCGCCACCTGGCGGCGCCTGCGCGAACGACCTTCATACTTTTGCTTTTGCCCAATTTCTAACGAAGAGGGATACGGCAGCTGCACCACCTAACCACACACTACTCTTCCACCCTGGTAGGGATTTTGTTTTTGAATCGGGTGATTGTTTAGGGGCGTTGAACTTGACACAGGGGTCGGAGGTCGACTTAAAGGTTTTAATACAATCGAAAATGCATTTATTTCTTCATTGTTTTCGTGGTTTTTGAGTTTTTCGAGGAAAAATGTTGAGCAAGTTGTTGACGAGTGTTCTTGGAAATGGAGGTCGATCGAATTCAGAAAAATACACAAGTGTCTTTAGAACTCAATTGCACGATGGTTACATACGAATAATTCTGCCAATTGACGATGATGAGGATGATGATGATGATGAGGTATATAAACACTTTAGTCGTGACCTTTTCAATCAACAGTTGCTGAAAGAGAGTGAAAAAACCCGGGTTTTTCGAAATAGAAGATGATTGTAAATTTTGTTACTGTCAAAGATCAGATAAACCGCAAAATGTGTTTAGACGCTTGGAATGGGGTGAAATCCATGAGGAAGTGTGGAAATTGATGTGGTGTTTGATAACTTCTCTGGGAATCTGATACGTAATTGTGAAGTTATGGAAAGAATTGGGTCAAGTCGGATAAATTTATGAAAATGGAAATAATTATATAGTGAGAGAAATTATAGGAAATCTCTACTAAAAATTATTACAGGTATTATATCACAAGAAAACCTGTAAAACTCAGGGATGTTTATATTATAATATATGTAATTTAAATGTGTTTGACATTAAATCTATTTAGAATGATGATTGCAATATTAAAAACATGTATTTAATGACACTAAATATTGCAAAAATTTCGCCTTTTACTGTGTAAAACCCGGAAATCGTTACAAAAAATTAAAGGCAAGCATGTATTAAAAGTGTTATAATCTGGCTGAATAGTTGGGAAACTGTAATGAAAGTTTTTAAGCCATGAATATGCATTAATATTATGTGTAGTTTGAGTTTTCTACATCTTAGAATAAATTTCCAGTGTAATCAACTATGTAAAATATTAATATTGGAATGATCTGGGAAATGCTTTGAAGACAAATGTTTATAACTGTATTGTTGTTCCTGGAAATGTTTCACTGACTTGCACCTTTCTTCCACGTTGCAGCACCGGAATGACCGAGAAGAGATTCGCCGAAAACTGGCCATGGGACCGGACAACGAAGACTACTATGGCGGAGAAAGGATAGGCAAGAGGCCCAGCCTTCAAGCACGACTTCAAGTAAATGTCATTAAAATTAAAAGTACAAAAAGTTTATCCGAACTGAAACTTTAATTTGCATACTTTGCAGAGTGGGATGAACTTGCAGATATGTTTTATGAACGAGACAGCTGTGGAGCAGGATGTTGGAGAGAGCAATGTGGCAGATGTTCCTCCTGCAAAGCCTCCAAGAAAATCTCCATCTCAAGACGAAGTGAGGATTTGTTTGTCCAACTTACAGCACAATGTACTTTTACTAAGACAATGCCCGTTGAACAAAACAATGCATTTTTGATTTGCATTCGGCAAACAAACCTGTTATATGTTTGCAACATTGACAAAGCACACATACATTTTTAATATAAAAACAACACAGCTGCTTTTATGTAGTTGGTGTTCAGTTTGCAACAAGAGAGTGCACAAAGCGCACAAAGTCATAAACTTTACATATTGTTCGAACCAGAAGTGTATTCGTTTTAGTTGGAAAAGCTTAATTACGAAAAGTTGAAAATAGCAAATTGATTTATGATTACAGTTTAACTATATTTTAGCAACACTGACACTGCACTATGAAAGGAAATGGAATTGTTGCGTATTTTAGAAGTTTTGTGGAAAATAATGCATATTTTGTATCTGTGGTTAATGTTAAAAATGATTATGACAAAATAATAGAAATAATTCAGACATTGTGTTCTTACATTAGTTTAAAAACTGACTGCAGAAATACATACTACAATGTATGTAATGCCTCCTAACAATTAATATTTTAATCATGAAAATGGGCATTTATTTTATAAATGTAAAATTTGCTATTAATTTGGGAAAACCTAATATCCTTTCACTGTCCAGCAATATACTTACAAGTTACTTATTTACAGAGTTACTTACTTACAAACTTGCTTACAAACAAATGTACTTACTTATAAAATGCTTACAAAGTTACTCTTACTTACAAAGATACAAACTTATACTTACACATTTACTTACAAACTTCCTTACAAACTTACGAATTAATTTACAAACTTACTTATTTGCAAACTTACAATATGATAAACCTATATTGTAAATTGATGTAAGTTACGTTTGCTTTCTGACAGGTAAAAGTAGAGTCTCCCATTCTGGCAGCTGTAAACAACGTTGCCGCCGCTGTTAAAGTTACTGTGACGTCTTCTGCGGAAGAACCCACCGACTTCCTGTCCCGGCAAGCGAAGCTCCAAGCCGAAGCCCGGTTAGCCCTGGCCCAGGCCAAACAGATGGCTCGCATGCAGATCGAGGTGGAGAAGCAGCGGAAGAAGAAATCTCCCATCGCCGAAATGGTTTGTAGCTTTTATAATACGTTTTTATCATGTACTGTCTGGGTTTTAATAAGATGTTTTAAAACGGTGGCATAGGTGGGAATACCGTTTCCAGATTGCCGCAGAAAACTCAGCCGACACGTGTTGACTGACATGAACGTTGCGCAGCTGCAGGTCATCGTCAACGATCTGCATTCGCAAATCGAGAGTGAGTTGACTGACAGTGATTGGTTTTCACTAGTGCCGAGTGTTACATATATGTGAACGGAGTGTTTGCAATGACAGGTTTGAACGAGGAACTGGTGCATTTGCTGCTCGAGAGGGACGACTTGCACATGGAGCAGGATTCCATGCTGGTCGACATCGAGGATCTCACTCGCTATCTGTGAGTGTGGACTAAGTCAGTTCCTTTCATGCTTCTCATTCTCTTTTCGATAACCTGTATTTTTATTTGCCTTTCTTTATCTGAGACGGTGCTATAGCCAAATTGCGGATTAATCCATTTTCTTGTTTAATTTACAAGACTAAAATGTACACTTATGGGGAAATTCATTGAGACCGGTTTCCAAAATTTAGAGAAATTATTATGTTTCATATCAAAATATAAGTGTCTTATTAAGGATAAGCAATATTCAGAGTTGTTTAAAGCATCAACTGTTTGGAAAACCTGGAAAGTGCATTGGTGGGGTTTATGTTTTGATAGGCCTCATTTATCTTATTGCATTAATTTGTATATATTGTACCCATTGATTGCAGAAGCTAGTAATGACTGGAAAAGTTGGATATGTTCAGGGAATTCAGTTTACATAGGGAAATGGGAGAAACTTTGGCCAGCACCGTCTCGTGTAAAAATGTGTACGTTGGTGTTGTAAATTTGATGTTCTGCTTTATATATAAGGGAAAACTTAAATCCGTTTGGTTTTATGAATTATAATTACCTAACAAAGAAACACTGGGGGATTGAATAAGATCAACTTGCAATGTGTTTATGGACTGATCCACACATTTCACAATAATTATTCCGTACATGAAGAATATGTACTCTGTCCAAATTGAGAGTATACACATAACCAATTTGTTATTTCTCCCCTAAATGCATTTGTTATTTTGCCAGTACATTGTGCAAAAGAAGTGTTGCTAAATCAAGAAGTCGGTATTATAATAACTATTATTATGGTGTATTTAATTTACAGTTTCACCAAAATCATGCTGAATTTTAACGCGGGAGCATTTTGCTTGAACCAGTATGAAAGGCTGTGTTGAAGCAGATGATATGTTACATAGTCTGTTTATTATGAACTGTTTAACCAATGAGGTTGGTGTAACTGTGACAGTTTTATCAATTTTGTTTTGAAATAAGTAGTGAAAAAAACTAAAAAAGAAGCAATTAAGGTTCCTTGATATGGGGGGTAACAACCTGCCATCAACAACTCACTTTTGTTGAGAATACCATATGGAACTTTCCAACTCTCGTGTGACTTGTTTATGTATGTAGGATTCCTACTATTTAAGCATGGACATGGCCCGGTTTGCCGCATTGCAACCTATTTGCGAATTTAGCTGTCGTATGTATATCGTAGAATTCCACACACTAGTGCAATACTACAACTGGAACTTGTAGAACCCTATCAATATCAGTTGTAATAAGAACAAACAAAATGATGCGTGCTTTTATAATTTGCGGAGAAATTACCGCGGCAACTTTACCGCTAGGTTACCGCATTGCCATCTTGGAAAGTAAACAAGTTAGAGGCCTAGTTCCAATCGAGAAGTTGTAGACAATCCGTTGTTCAGTAAATTCAATATGAAATTGGGAATTGACAAGCAAAAGGTTAATTTAATACCGAATTTCTAAAACTGGCTGTTACGAGAGCCGCGTAACCGATTCAGATGAAATGTCAATTGTACTTCAGAAGATGTAACAGATATGTGACCAGACTTTTGTTACACCACGTGTAGTTTAATTACTACCATCCATGGTATAATAAGATGTATCATAGCTGTTTTAGTATATTGATTAGTTTGATGTGGAGTTTTTGCGCGGTCGTGGCGCGACACGTTTCGTCCTTCGCAGGACACCTTATTGACGCACGAAGACCATTTTTGTTGGCCGGTCTTTCTACAAAGTCTATTCGTAACTAGATAGACTATTCATATCGTTGAACTGTGACGACTTGCTTTTGTTAATTTTAAATTGGCAGCGGCTTGTGTTTCCGCCCCCGAGTCCAAAAATATGAAATGACTTTTCAGCGATTTCATTTGGCCATGTTACACGTGAAGCCGCAGCAGAGACAAAGGGGTTATTTTGGCATATAGTTCCTCACAGTTGTTCTCTCTGTTGCTTGAAATCGATTATTTTATAACTATTTTTGAAGTCGGAGGACTGGTTGTGTGTTTCTTGCCGTTTTTAGTCCGCGCTGGTTTATGTCTGACCGTAAGATTTTGGCTCGCATCTTAAAAGAAGATTTTCTTTTCAGCTAGAAAAGGATGCTGTTTTAATACGTAGCATATCGAGTAACTTAAGATGTGGTTTATGTATTTTGAGAATAAACTTCTTAACTTGTAAACTAACTTTGATGAAATTGTGACGTGCCCTAGTAACAGTTCTTGGCAGAGTGATGAGTTATACATTCATTTACTTGTAAACAGGAACCCAAACTTAAAACTTCCTGAAAGTTTTACTGATTATTACATTTTTAAAAATCGAATACATTATATTGACAAAATTAGGCCATTATAGATCCAAATTTGGTTATATACAGCGAAACATCCAACTGTGATTGGGTTTAGTTTATTTACAAGGTAACCTGAAACTTACAATAGGAAGAAAACAAGCATTGCAACAAAATAAAATCTGTGGTAATTATTAAAAAGGGGTTAATTGCATTTAAAGTTCGACGGGGTAATTCAGTTAGGAGGTTGGACTATGATAGCTGACCTCCTAAAACTAATAGTTTTTACTAATTTCTACAAAGTTTTTATTTTTTGCAATTAAGGATTGCTTTATTAATTGTTTTTCTTTGTGTAGGTTAAGTTTCAGGGTACCTTAGAAAATAATGTCATACACCTTTAAACATAAGGTGCTGCAACTTTATTGCGGAAGTAGATATCCCATGCAAGGTTTTGTGTAGGTGACTCGTTGGAAAGTTGCACTGCAATATATTGCGAGCAAGAAATTTGCAGAATGGGTGAAATATTTTTTAAAAATTGCATGTAATTATGTTGTGTGTATTGATGTTGTAATGGCTGGATTGGGAAGTTGTTTTTCGGTTCATTTGATTCAAAATATTCCTGTTTGATTTGTGTGTATCTGCAGCGGAGCGAAGGACGAAGCGCTGCGAGAGACGCGGGGAAAGCTTGTCGCTGCCACTCCACCACCACATCCACTTCTAGCAAAGTACAGGTTGAAGAAAAGTAAGTGAGCAACACTTGAACATCAAACGTGCAGAACTGTTGCACCTGCGATGATAGATTGGCGGGATGCGAAGGAGCGAGATGCCGAGCGCCGAACGTTGAAGTCTCGCGTGGCGCTGGCGACCGATGTTCGGGCAATGGTGGGAACTGGAAGCCAGGAGGACGTGGGCACCTTTATTGCCACCTCAAAAAATACGCCCAGTAAGTGGCACTGTATTTCTGTTCTACATGCAGATATGGCAACTTGCCGCGGTTGTTGGAACACCGCGTTAACGCGAGCTTTCTGTGATGCCTTCGTTCGCCAGCTTTGTTTAAAAATACAAAAGGGAAATTGCATTCCCACTCAGAGCTGCTTTCTGTCGCATCTTTCTCTAGTCCATAGACACAAAATCGATCGTATTTAAAATATGAATAACGTGTACGCGCAGAAAGTTGACGTTGCCAATCGCGCAGTCCGTATATCCAAATGTGGGTATTTTTGGACGCACTGTACATTGAAACCTAATGCAGTATAAATGTAGTAGTTGGAGATGTTGGTTGATATAGTTGAAGTTCCATATCATTAACTTATTTATCACATGGGAAACCACAAGTCCAAATTGGTATGGTGCGCAAATAGAAAAGGTACATAGGGTAAACAGTATATGGTAAGCTCACCTGGTATACACAATTTCAGGCTGGAAAAATTTGTGTATGTGACCTAAGCATATACGACATAATTCACTGCTGAGAATTCGCAACAATTAGGTACCTATTTCAAGTTAGGAGTTTTTACGGTACCATAAATTAAACTGAATTTGCTGGAAAGTTGAATGAAGATTTTTCAATAAGGGGGAAGTATTTTTGTTACTTGGCAAAATCAGATAAATTGAAAACTTATGACTTGTGTAGTTTATTATTAAACAGTAATTTAAAATCAGCAAAGTTGCCGCTAAATCGTTGCACCAATAGTTTTCCCCCCACAATGATATGGTATCCATTTTTGATCCTTAATTCATACCAATGTTCATACACTCACAAAATATAAATGGTTTCTTAAAGGTGAACTGACAAGGTTTTGTAAAATACCATGGAAAGTGTGTAATTCTATAGATCTATAAAATTGATGCCAATAAAATGATTGGTGCAAACAAAACTTATTAAAAAAATTGTTACAAAAAGTTAGGAGTAATTAAAGAGGGCGTCATGGAAGGGCGGTGTCACCGCGCTGGTGTCACAGTGTCCTGTTTTGACAAAATTTGAATTTTCAGCCAATGAGGCCAGCGTCTCTGTGGTTTCAGCCAATGAGGCCAAGCGCCTCTGCACTTTCAGCCAATGGTAGAGCTTATGAATGGAGCTCCAGTGAACGTATCTCACAATATACTACTCTGTACACTCCACATATATAAACTAAATAATTAATATCTGTGACAATAATGCTTCAAAAGGCCGCAAATTTTCAGACAATGTTCCTAAATTATTGGCACTCGAATGCTGGCTTTTTCAGGGTATGTTGCGAAACCTTGTCAGTTCACCTTTAAAAGCAGTGAGATTTCTGGCATCTACTACTCAATCCAAATGTAATTAATCACAGCAGTATGCGAGATTTATTAACCGTTTCCACGGTCTAGTCCCTCCAAAGAAATGTATCTCTATTCCGCGATGCTTGCCAATTACAATACATTCTCAATGTTTCCATCATTGTTTTAGCAAACTCAGTCAATAAGAATCTGAAGAAAAAATGCAGGTTGTTTTATAATTGTGTACGGAGGAAATGCTCATTCGCGCGAGGGATTTCAACAATTTAATATTTCCCAAAATTTTCAATTGCTTCTAAGTAATAATATTGTGCATAGATAAATTGAAATGTACATGGCTAAAGTTTATTTCCGTTCACTAAGAAAGAATAGGAATATTTAATTTGAATCAGTTGTGTTGTCGAGAAGTTCTCGGCACGCGACATAGAGTTGTACAAATTGTTGGCAACATGTATATGATATTACCAATCATGTTTGGGAGTGCTGAGTGAAAGATTTTGCGTGCACGTGGTGTAATTAATTAATTAATACTTAAATACGTCGTTAATGGTAATATGCATACTGTAAGCTCGATATTAAAGATTAATATGTAATCCCAATGCCGACATTATCCGATGTGTGCGTGCGATCTTATAATAAGAATGCTGAATGTTTGATCTCTATGCTAATTAGACAGAGAAGGTTAAATGTGTGATCCTAATAAACAAACTTGTTTCGATTTTTACTTTTTTGGTCAATTCATATATACCTGCCTGAAAAAGTTATGATATGTCTCTAGAATTGGGAAATTCAGTGAAACAAAAATTCTATAGTGTTTCTGCATTCAAGATTGCAATGTGTAAAAAAAACCCTAAAACAGCTATACTAAAACTTTGTGGTTATTTGTACAAAATCCATAACTATAAGTGTGATTATAACTCATTGAGCAATTAAATAGACCGAAATAGAATAGATGGGATATTTTTATTTGATATTGGAGGTCTAAATGTTATGCACTCTTGAATGCGGAAGCACTATAGAATTATATGGTATCTGGTTTATATTATTGATTTCTGGTGGGAATGCACTATTTCATGTGAATAATATATTCACATAGTACTATATGGCATTCTATTTATATACTATTCATCTAATATGAAAATATAGGGGGAATTGTGATAAGTGTTTCTCAATCAAAAGGGGAGGGCGCCACCGACCTGTTATCTTGTGTTATACATGGTTATACTGTTCAAGATGGCGATCGATCTGCTCGAAAAATGGCGTTGATTTTTATTGCAAATGGTGATAAAAAGTACAATTACACTACTGTGTTTTCCCAATTCGATATAGAACCTACAAGCATTATTTTTGTGCTTATGCAAGGCTTACGCAAATCTTGATGCAAATAATTTTGTTTTTTAAGCCTAACGCGCAAGATTCGAAATTTCGAACGTTTTGTTTCCGGAAGTGACGCGTGTCGTTACCGGAAACGACAGATGGGGTTTTTTCCAAACGACGCCTCTTGTGTCTATTCAGTCTATTTGAACGAATTTACGATGGATAAGACAGTATGTAAAAAGTAGATTCCGTTATTTACAAGTGATATGCAATGAATTATTGTGAAAAATAGGAATGTTTTTAACGGATGTGTTTAACGCCGTAAAGTTTTCCTCGTTGGTTTGGCTTCTAAGTTTAGACTGCAAGCAATATTCTCCTTTATCCGAATCCTATTTTAGTTTGTGCTGAGAGGAAGGTTTTTTGGGAAGGACTTATTGCTATCGACTGAGACATGTCACCGCTGTTTGGCTTTGGCAGACGTCGAATTTCGGGGTCCATCCGGTCCTTCTTATGACGTCATAGCGTCACTTATCAAAACCGCCATCTCTCGTTAGTTATTTCGGTAATGACGTTTATTTTCAGCACGCACTTGTTCCACTTTTCTTTCAATGTTATTAGGATGCTAATTATTACACCGGCATGCAGAGAGGTCCAAGCCAAAAATAACTCCATTTTTAATTTTTAAAACTAATAATTTCAATGTGATTTGCAACATTTACTGTAACGGCAACATTTGAAAACTCAAGGAATTTGGCAAAAAATTCAGGGAAAACCCGGAGAATATGCCATAATTTTGTCAACTTGAAAAACTTATGGAAATTCATATATAAACGTGCAAATTATAATATATGAAGAACAATGTTTGCAATAAAATATATATTTATTTGAATTTCAATACGAGTCCGGGATTTTAATATGTGGCTATTTAATCTACGGTGTCCTGACATGCTGATGACATTGTTGCAAAATTTAACCTAAATAGGCCTATACTTTGGAAAGTTTACTGTTTATTTATTAATTCAATTATGCTATTTTTCTGTTACTATATGTTTACTCTGTTGCCATATGATGCACGTGGGTGCAGAACTTATATTTAAATATATAATTTTTTAATGTGATTTGCCTGATTGGGACCAGCTCATTGTTGGGACAATGGCGACTTTGCCCAATTGCAAAATGGCGGCCTCCATATGCCACATCGGATTTTGCAACGATAACAATGCTTCTTTTGGCGATTGACCGAAGCTAAAACGGGAGATTTTTGTCTGTTTTTAGTGGGCTTTAACACGCAGGAAAAAAAGGAACAGGTTTTGTTTCCCACGCCCTGATTTTTGCGTCGGCGAAAAGGTTCGCTTCCCACGGATGCTCCACGGTATTTGCCGGTGATCGATACACATTCGGTACGCACCTTTGCGTATCGATACCGGTACCGGTTTGGCGAAACGCCAAAGTGGCGTCGATTGCGGCTGTCGGCTGCCAGTGGAAGCGGGCCAAAACGAATCTGTTCTCCGATCGCGGCGGTTGTTGGCTCCCGATCTGCGACATTTCAATCAACCCAAACACGGAGAAACTGTACTGTCGTCAGGATTAGGGATTTGAAACACTAATTTAAGTACCGATCGGCGATTGTTAGCTGAAAAATTACGCCTTTCGTCAGTCGGTTTGCCGAGCGCGAAGCTGCAGCGGACGACTTTTTTCGTCGCTACGTAAAATTATTGACCCGAAAGTGATGACCCACGGACAACAGGAGGCCACAACGGGGTCCCCGCCACCCCCTGAAGATGACACATATACTTTGGATGACTTCGAGATGGTCAAAACAGTCGGTAAGTCGATAGATGTATTTTGTATGCGGAAATGCGAGTGCTCGATTTACAATGGCTGAAGTTACGTATTTTCGCTTTTCCGTTCACCTAAATTACTAAAGATGATTCCGTATTTGTATATTACAAGACGAGCACGAAAATCGGTTGCCATGTTAATATAGAATCGTTATTTTTGCGAAGTATTATTAATCTGTGTAGAAATTATCGAAATTGCGGATGTCCTAGATTCTCGTGCAACTTTCTTTCGCGGTCGATATTGCACGAGCAATATAGTTGCTGAAGCCCTTAGCCGTAACGAAGGGCCGTCGTTAGAAAGTTGCGCGACGTTCGGTCTCTCTGCAAGAAAGTTGCGCGGTTGGATTTTACGATTGAAAATCTGTTTGAAATGAAGATTGGCGCCAATTTCGAGATATTTGTCGATCGTAGATTGTATACATGCGATGGCTGCACGTATTTATTTGTACTTAGTGGATGTGAATCGAGTGTGGGTGGTTTGCTGACTATTTTGCAGTTGTTTAGACACGAGGAAGAAGTTTTATTTGTTTTTTCTCTGGCTGCACATACTTATTGATGATAATGATATCCTATAATTATTCGATATTTATTTTTAACTTTACCAATATATTGGCAATCTATTTGCGAACTGGTCTGGAAAATCGGAGGAAGAAAATACAGTGACTTTTGGTAAATATAATTAGAAATTTGTGTTTACTGCAGGTAAAGTGCACTTTAAATTGTGATTTTGCAGTTTTTCTGAATGAAAATGCAATACATTTTATTATGTATTGCATATTATGTTAATCACATGCTAATAACATGTTCATAATAAGTATAACATGTTCATAATAAGTAATAACATGTTGATAATAAGTTAATAACATGTTGATAACATCCAATACATGGTTGAATATTTTTCAAGGCTGCACTTTAATAACAGCAGTTTGTTTTAATTAGTTTTAGTTTTTCATTCATAAAAACCCGATTAAGTTTTCTACAAACGAATTGCAGTATTCTGTATGAACCTTGTTATTATTAATCAACTACATATTAGAAATTTAAATTGTCTTTTACAGTGAAACCCCCAAAGTTTAAAAAAGTTTCCTAAAGTTCATAAAAGTTCAGTGTTTAGTAATAAAATAAAAATTGTATATTTGTCATAAAAATCTACATTCCAATGAAACAAATTATGTATACAATATTCTGAACAAGATATTTTTGCAAATGGTCCTAAAATCTGTAAATTTGCCACTATCTTTGCTAAAAGTAACATGATTTATAAATGCTGTAATACAATAAATTAATGTTATGTAATTTGTACATGAAATGATAATGTTTAAATTAATTGTATATGAACTGGGCGTAACTTAAAAGTTTAAAGGGGAATTGCGCCAAGACATCCATTAATATTTACTTAAAGCCAGCTTAAAGTGACTGTTGTAAATATGCTTGCAGTGTATTTTAAGTGTGTAAAACATGTTAACCTTGAGACAAGCGCAACTTTTTATTTATCTTTTTTTATGCCAAATTTAAAACAAAAATTAAATGTAGTGCCGGAAAAAATAGCATTTAGAAAGGGTAATATTTCAACAACGTCCTCCAAAGGATGTGTTGTACTTTTACTTATTCACTCACACATATCATTTTTGACTCGTGAAACAGAGAATATCTATATTTGTTTCTGTGACTAACATTGGCCAAATATAATGCAAGTTTCCTGCAGTAAAAATAATTATTTCTTTTTCCACCTAATAAAAATATATGACTAGGTCAAACAAAAAATTATTTTGGTTCTCGTAACCCGACCGGCCCCCGTCCATGACTTCTTTTTTTCTCTTCCTTATCGATTTCGGCACATGTTTATGAAAAGTTTATTTATCTCCGGCAACAATATTGCGCGAGATTGTGGCCTACGCAAGTTTTACCGCAAGTTACCAATGGGAATGTTGCACGAGAATACGTTGCACGCAAGAAACTTGCGTTGGCGGAAGAGTTAAGAGGAAACTTTTCCACCGGTGAATAAAAAGTTCGGTTTTGGAGGTCAAATCTTTTCCTGTTCATTTTCTTATCTTTTAAAATAGGACTTTAAAATAGTATGTGCCTGGTTAAAAATTACATGGGCATAAAACCGAAATTTTGCGGGTTTAATTCTTTTTATAGAAAAATCGATTTTATTAATATTCTATAGTAGCAGTCCGTAATTTTGAAATTTCTTTGAATGTTTTAATATTATGCAAAAATCTCAGACTTGTGCTTTTATTTTGAGTACATAAATGTGATATACTGTATTCAAAAATGAAGGAAGTTCACAATAAACCATTCTTTTTAGTACCTACTATATGTACCAGATGTGTAATAATCAACATGTGTTAATTTTTGTTACACTATTGTTTATTGCAAACCTTGATCCACATCCGCAATTATTTACTTCCACTGAACATTTGACTTTTTTTGATATGGTACTTCGAATCAAGTTACACAAAGTGTTGCCAAAAATATCATCCTAAACTATTTATATACGTTTTAATAGGCAGCGTATAATTACGTTGTTATCCCCATTTTGCTCTCCAAAATGAAGCATAATAATGAAGTTTTATTTTACACGGCAATATGGTATGACATGTAAAACGCGTGGTTTCTAATTTAATTATACTTTCCAGAAACTGCAGAAACATAATTACAGTTCTGGTAGCTGCCGGCAGGGGCACTGCTATATCTGCGGAAATACACTTTTATATGCAAAGAAAAAATACATTGCAGTGAAATCTGTCTATGGTGGAGTCTCAAGGGACCAAAAAACAATTTTTTCCAGCATAGACAGGTTTTACTGTAGGCCTACATATAAGTAGAAATTAGAACAATAGTAGATTTTAACAAAAGAATGGAAAACTAGTTATAGTCTATAATAGAAAATCTATAAATTTCAATAAAATGACTGAATTTTAATAGAAATTGTATTTATTCGCACTGTAAACAGAGTCACTGAGTTACAGTTCCATCTGGCACCAACAGATGGCGCTGCGGGAATTGCGCATGCGCATTTATAACAGCCGAAATGGTCGAAATAAATGTGAATTCTCAGAATAATATTTTATTTTATATTAATTCTACATGTGTTTCAGGTCAATGTTCTACTGCTGGTTATAATTATTGATTTGTTAAGTTTTAACACTCTTGGTTTTAATGGACGTAATCGATATTTTCATAATGGCTGAGATATTGATAAACCAATGGATAAACGCTGCGTTCGATTGTGTAGCTGTTCGAAAAAAATTGTTTCTATTTTGGTCGCATTTGCTATTGGGGAGAAGAAAAAAAGAAAAACAGGATAGAATGAGGAAGTGGGTCAGGACGTTGACCCGAAAATATGGACAATATTTGTTGGTAATTTAGTTTGAACACCCGTTCATATGACGACGCAAATGCGTTCACATGATCAAAAATAGAGTTGCGTTATTGCGTTTAAATGCGGAATTTATATTCAGACGTTCGTATTTTGATTGATTTGTATTTGTTTTGTTGTTGCGTTGACCTTATTACTGTATTTAGGCTTGACTTTGGTTTGTTTGTTTGTATTCAGGGACAGGTACATTTGGGCGTGTCCTTCTTTGCCGCCATAACTCAACGGGTGATTATTTCGCCATGAAAATTCTGGCCATTGCTGACGTCATCAGGCTCAAGCAAGTGGAACATGTGAGAAACGAAAAAGCCGTCCTCAGTCATGTCAGACATCCTTTCATCATTAACCTGTGAGTGTTCAAACTTCTTTGTTTTAACTTTTAACCTGCGTAAGTTGACCGCTTATTAAAAATCCCCAGGAAATCATTTCAAAATAATATTTATTTCATCCGATGTTATTTGAGGTCAAACATGAAAAGCGAGGAAGTTGATAAAAAGTTAGTTCCTGTAACCATCCTAATCAACAGCGGTTTCTATTGCGCCACCTGGTGCCGAATGAGAGAAACGTTTATATTTTATAGGAATAAATCAAAATGAAGTCGATGAATTAATATTATTTGTCTATTAAAATATGCAAATAAATAGTTACATTGATAAGATTTTTTTATATAAGTACAGTGAAACCTGTCTATGGTGGAAACCTGTGTATGGTGGAAATTTTGAGACTTTTAGGGGCCATAGGCTGGATAACTGTTCTTTAAAAAGCTGTCTATGCTGGAAAACCTGTCTATGGTGGAAGGTTTTCCCTTGAGTTTCCACCATTGACAGGTTTTACTGTACTATACATTAAATGTTTAGACTGTAATACAGTGAAACCTGTCTATGGTGGAATGCTTAAAATTGGGTGTTTTTTCGAGTTCTTTCAGATTCCACCATAGACAATTTCCACAATAGACAGGTTTCACTGTAACTCATAAAATTTCGCCAAAATGTTAGTTGAATCGTTTTTCGAGGCTGTGCTTCAATTATAATAAGATTATTTCCCAACATTTCTTGTTATTATGTGATTTAATATTTGGTAATTTACCAGTAGGACGTCTCTGTTCATTAAAATTGCATTATTAATATTTGTAAACAAAGGGGGTAAATAAAAAAGGTTGATTGTGTGTGTGGGTCGATGGATGATGTCAGTCGGACGTTGAACCTTTTGAGCCTGGATTTAGCGAAAATTGCTGTTTTCCACATTTGCTGGGCCAAAAGTATAGTGTTTACTAAAAAAGAGATGAACAACACTGTGTTTTATTTTTATGTTTCCTTTCCAGTTGTGTGTTGATTCTTTTCAGATCTTGCAGCATATAATAATAATCTTCATCATATACAGGTCTATTGATCCCAGGAAACAATTTGAGTCTTTCTTTTTTATATAGGGCTATAAGGACAAAATCGATTGCTTCTTTTTTTATATATTTGATTTCCAGTCAATCCGATATAAATCGGTCTATTTTGATGGAGAAGTAGGAAGAAGAAGCCATTTTGGAAATACAACTGTATAAATAAATGTGTTTTGGAAGTTTGAATTTGGTTTGAACAGAGGACCCCTTCTAATTACAGTGACCCATATCGCCATCTATTGACACAGATGGGTACTGAGATTTCACCTTTTATTGTAGGACATGGGACTGGGAATATCTATTTTTAGAAAGAAGGGAAAAACCCGGGTTTTGGGCCATGTGCTATTATACAGTATCTGTTTACACCTCTTTCTACACCTCCCTGTATTATTAAGAGTTTTTAGTATTTTAGGTGTCGACGACTCCTAATTTTTTTCTTCTTCTCACATTTAACAGAACAGCTTTAAGTGCTTAAAAACGTGTTTTGCCAATTTATAAAAGAGGGGTCTGTTTGAATATAAACCCGTCTTTTCAAATCCATTTTTAGCCTTGTCAACATTGGCCACATTCAATCATCACATGAACAGCATTTCTTTTTAAATTTGTATGTACAATAATCCTAATGTACCTCAAATTATATAAATTTCACAGAATTAAATGTTGTTTTAAAGATCTATTTGAAGAACAGCCTCGAAGAAAGATTCAGCTAGTTTTTATTAGTAAGGTTGCAATTAATTTAACAAAAGTTCATGTAAAAAATACCAATTTTTTGCCTCTTATTATTATTTGTGTTAATAACTTGGTTAATTTGGAAATTAAATTTTGTAAGAGGGTTTTCAAAGGATTTGGGAAATACCAAAATGTTTTAAAAAGTTTAAATGAAATGTCAGGGAATATAATTGAGTTATAGTGCTATTTTAATTGTTATTGAATGTTTGTAGATATATAATATAAATCAAATGCAAGCAGAGGATTTGTTGAATCAAGTTGCCATGAAAATATAATAAATCAGGGGGTTTATTGATGTGAATGTTAGGTGGTCAACTTGACAGTTTTCATGTTTATCCTATTGTATATGGCTGCTTCAATTAAATGGGTCAATGTCACCTAAATTATATATACTACTGTTATATTATGTTGCAACAATGTTGATCTGCTGTTCAGATTGTTATTACAGTTGGAAATATTGCACAAAATTCTGCAATCGAAATAAAATGTTTGTTTGCAAAACGGTGGAAATAATTAAAGCTGAGTTGTGGCAATGCGAAACAATTGAAGTGCATGCGTGCAAAAAGATGTTTTCATGGATTGTATTGTTTTCTGAATATGTTGGTCACTACAGTATGTTTGTAAAAAGACACAAAAATATTATACTGTGACCCAACTATAATTTATGTGGGCCAACCCAAAATATTTTTGCTCCGAATTTTTAATAACTTGGAAATTAATTAATAATGAACAAAAAATGATGATGGTGAAATTAGATGGGTTAATATTTGGTTATAAACCTTAATTATACCAGCTCACTTTATTTTTACTAGCTGCCACCTGGTGGTTAGGGCCTATTCATTATCTCCCAGAATTTTCTCAAGCAAATGCCATCCTGTACACACAGCTCTGGATGGTGATTTAATTATATGTGACCCAAATAAACATCTCTGAAAATTCCATGACAGAAGGAGAATGTTCATCTACAGTGTGGCTCATAAGTTATGCAGTTATTGAGTTGGGGAGTTTTCATCGGTGAAAAAAAGAATTTAAAGGTGAACTGCCACAGTTTTATAAAGTACCCTGAAACTTAACCTACACTAAGGTTGCAACAAAATCTCTGGGAAATTAGGAAAAACATATTATCAATTTAAATTTTAAAGTACTTACAAGATAGGAGGTCGGCGGAACCTCCGAACTTAATTACCCCTTCGAACTTTATGTGCTAGATATTTGGTTGCAAAACTTATTTTTTAATGGTTTTTCTTCATGTAGGCCCAGTTTCAGGGTACCTTAAAAACCATTTCAGTTCACCTTTAAACATGCTTTGATGTGAATGAAAAGTTTTTATTAATTAGAACAGTTGTAATTTTATTGTTTTGTTCAGTATGCTTACAAGTACAAACATTTTTTACTGAAACATAAATTCTTACTGTTTTGTTACTTCTCAGCCACCCTGTATTTTAAAAGTTATTTAGAAGATAGGAGGTTGGAGAAAATTGCAGTAATTGGTAATAGATAGATTTAGCTAAATTGGCAATTTAGTAAATAAAGTAGTATGTGGTTATATTTGTATTTGACAAAGAAATTTGAACTTTTGGTTTTCACATGTACAATGACTTGTGCAATGGCGGCCATCTTGTGATATCTAACCAACTCCTTGATCTGGCTAAGGGATAAAATAAAGCATTGTGATTTCATTTTGATATGTTGAATTTAAGGTACTGGAGCTACCACGACACCACTTTCCTCTACATGTTGTTCGACTTCGTGTCCGGAGGAGAATTGTTCACGTACCTTCGCAACGCCGGCCATTTCACCAGTTCAACCAGCAACTTCTACGCTTCTGAGATCATCTCGGCACTCGACTACCTTCACAAAAGATCCATAGTCTACAGGGACCTGAAGCCCGAGAACTTACTTTTGGACCGCGATGGCCACTTGAAGATCACTGATTTCGGATTCGCCAAAAGACTAACCGACAGGTTACATTTCCAATTCCTATTGACTTCTATTAAATTTGTGTTTCTCAAATGAAGTTTTATTTCTTATTATCTACTTCTTTACTTTCTACCAGGACCTGGACGTTATGCGGAACACCGGAATATCTAGCTCCGGAAATAATCCAGAGCAAAGGACATAATAAAGCAGTGGACTGGTGGGCTTTGGGCATCCTCATCTATGAAATGTTATCAGGGTAATGAAATGAAATGTTCACAGTTGTTAAGATTGTTGATTACTTTATGTTTGTTAAATGCAATTCAAATTTGATTTCAGGTATCCACCGTTCTTCGACGAAAACCCTTTCGGAATATACGAGAAAATCCTTGCGGGGAAAATAGAATGGCCGCGTCACATGGACCCTGTTGCCAAGTAATGATTAATTTAGGCTTAAATAAGTCATGTTTAGAACAGGGAATTGTAATTTAAAGCTTTTCTGTTTCTTTACAGGGATCTGATTAAGAAATTGCTGGTTCAGGACAGGACAAAGCGGTTAGGCAACATGAAGGTGAGTGTTATATTTGATGTTTTAATGTGGTTAAAGTGTAGTTTGGCATTGATACTTATTTAATGTGGATGTTAAAGTGTATATTGTATGGTTTGAGTTGGAAGCTTACAAGGAAATTTGTAAATTTGTCCGCAGAACGCAGCGGAAGACGTGAAGCGACATCGGTGGTTCAAGACGCTAAACTGGGAAGATGTCTTCACCAGAGCTATCAAGGTGAGTGTTATCAGTTGAAACGGTGAAATAATAGTACATTCTTCTCCATAATGTACGCAAAAAATAATAAATGTGGTAATTTTGAGAGGAGTCGGCGCGTGTTGATGAGTATCTTTTCGCAAATAATTTATAGTCAACTTCCGTTTTAGTTTTGTGAATCATTCAAACTGTTTTGCTTTCCACTTGAGGAATATATGATGGCAGTAGATCCGTGTTGAAACATTTTAGGTGCAAAAATAGTAGATTGACCATGACCATTGCTTGGATTACGGCCAAATTCAGATTCAGTGACAAAACATGAAAAAAGTTGAAGTTCCCGTCTGAGGAATGTCTGAATGGTTTACAATTTTAGAAAATCCCACACTGAAATCGCACATAGCTCCATTAATTTGTAGATTTAAAATTAATTTTGTGAAACAACCTAATATATTGCATGAATAAAGGGAGTTCTGAAAAACCTGGAAATTCTGGGAAATCCATATTAATTGTCATTATGAGGAGCAGATATTAATTAAATATCACATGAAATGAGTGTAAGTATATTTCACCAGTAGCAGTAATCAATATAAGTATTCCTAATTACAATAAATGACTGGTTCATTTTAAATCTTCAATAAATAAAAATAATGATTTTAAAAATTGAATATTGTAATTGCAAGTATTGAATTTTTATTTTTACTTTGAATGGACCTATAAACATATGGTTTCTCTGCAGCAGATTATAGGTCAAAATCCAATCCACATTATTACACAAACTGGTTTTCCAAGTCAATTTTAAAGGTCTAGTAATTACGTCACGTGACTAGGGTCATCATGTGACCTGTGACAGATAATATTTCTGCTGGAAAATGCTTGCCACTTGTGAAATAACAGTGGCAAATAACTTGAAAGTGAGGAAATTTGAGTTTTTGCTGGGAAATTATCATGGAAATATCCATTTTGGGACTTTTTGATCGTTTTGAAGCGCCACCTAGCGGCGACTCGACTCAACGTTGAACGTTGCTCAAACGTTCGATTTCGAGGCGCCATTTTTCCAACCGAGACTTGAATGGGCACTTGTGCGTTTGTGTGTCTGTTTCAGCCGCCCATCGTGCCGAAAGTGAGCTACGATGGTGACACGGACAATTTCGACGATTACCCCGAGAACGACTGGAAGAAAAAGCCGACGGCAACCGAAAGAGAACTCAAATATTTTGAAGATTTCTGAAGTTGGTTTGAATTGCACGACGGAGTAGGCCTAACGTGACGCGATCGCGAGGAAGGACATTTGCTAAGTTTAGCGCCAGAAGCTTTTTTGTCACCACGCAAATCTACCATCGTGCCACTGCTCAGGTAAATACTATGAAAGAAAAGTGTGCTAGTCAACGAAGGTCTTTATATATTTTACCACTACATATACGATATTGGTTAAAAACGATGAGAAAATGAGGGAAAAAGATGCGCATGTGAATGTTGCACTGCAGTTAAAAAATTTATATATATTCCTAAACAGTGTACTACATGGTACTACTATATGTGTGTCGGAGAAGTAAGAACTGGTTTTGTAGGTGTGATTTTACAACGATTACATTTTATGCACTTGCAACGTATTTTTCGGACGGAGCAACAACTATTTCTGATATATTCTATTTATAATTGTTTTAAATATTAAGTGATTATGGAGTTGTTGATATGTGCATAATTTACATGGAATGGACCTTGTGCAGATTATATTGTTCATTTGGTGTCCATTCAATACCTCTGGAGTGACCCTGGGTTTCAATCACGTATCACAATCATTCTTGTTATATATATAACCATAAACATATAGGGTACAACGAATTAGGTAAATTAAAATTGGTTTTGTTTTAGAATTTCCAAACGAGAATTTAAGATGGCCGCAAGACTTCGCGAAGGCTCTTCTCGCATTGCATCTGACAGACATGCTGCACGTATGTTGCAGATTCAAGATAACGTGTTGTTCCACATAAATAGTACACGACATGTCTGCAACAGACCTGCAAGCCGCATGATATCTGTCAGATATGTCTGCGAGTGAAACCTTCGAGAAGTTTCTCGGTCATTTATATGCCGCAAAAACTTAAAGGGGAACTGACACGGTTTTGTAAGGTCCGTTGAAACTTACACAGTTAACAAGAATAAGATATTCTGTAGGAACTGTGTACATTGGAACTGTGCATGTTGTGGCACATCTGCAATGAAGAGTGTCTGCATGAAAAGCAAGACCTGAAGTCCTTTCGAGGTTCCTCTTGCTTCCTTTTTGCAGATGTGCCGAAAACAATCTGCGGCAATCGTTTAATCAGCAGTTCAGATTAAGTGAAGGCTGTTATTATTGCAAGGGATTTCAGTCTGGAAGGATTTCTGTAAGGTTAATTGCAAGTTCCCTGCGTAAAGGTCCATCGGGGAAGCCGAACACACATAATGTTGATCGCACCTTGGCATAATTTGAAGTGCAGTGTGTTTCAACTGACACTTGCAACGTATTTTCAATGAAACCATGACAAAATTATGTATAAACCATCCATGTGGGGTTTGTCGTAATTGTAATATATACGTGATAGTATACGGTCATTTGAATTTATAGTGAGAATATTGCGCACATCAGCCGAAAGGGAAACTTGACAGGTTCACTTGTAAACCTTATATTATCTCTGTAATGGAGCATATGTTATTGGTATGCAGTTTTACGACAACAAAGTGTAAAACATTACAGGAGATGTGACACAAAAAAAAGTTCTGGTACATAATATAATGTCTGGGATCATATTGAGATCATGGTTGCGTACCTAATTCTTGTTGATGGTATGTAAACCACATTTTAGCATATATACTACAACGTGTTGGTTATTATTAAACGATGTGAGTACACTTGTATTTTAATGCCAATTTTACGTGTACACGGTTCGTTACAAATGATCAGTACAAAGTTACAAGTTACGCAGACTAAGATTTTACATGTATGACCATGGCAACAAATGGGTTTTGTTGAATCACAGTATAAACACACATAAGTAGCCATGACTGTATACACAAAATTTCACTGTAAAATATTGATTTTTAATGCTGTACCGTGTCTTGGGCCGTAAAGGCTGCGATGAACACGTTCAAAACAGTGATTACAAACACACATACTACACTGGCATTGTTGAACTTCTCAGCCTTCTTCTGATGATGTTGCTTGTTTATGTTGTACCTTCCGGTAATGATGAGAAAGCAGCCGGTTACAATCTACAATTTGGAAATCGACCTGTCGGTATATCAACCAAAAACATTTCGGAGAATTTCTCCATCTATGATCAGGTTTACCTGCAAGAATATAGATATGATGATGACCGACAGGTTGGCGTAGTAGAAGGACCTTTCACTGCCCTGGTTGACTACAAATTTCAGTTGGGATGCGTTCGCCGAAAGCAGAGCGATGTCCAACATTCCTTGGGCAACGGTTTTCTTTGTGCTGTACAGGTTCACGTCCATTGCGGACATGGGAATGTGGAACTTTGTGGACATCTAAAGTAACGGAGACAGACATTTTGTAACCTGTGGTTGTGTTAAGGAACTTACCTTGCGCGCTACACTTACGATTGTGCTGTCGCGGTCGATAGCCGGAAGGGAGACCGCAGAAGCGGTCCTCTGATGGTTCATTTCAACAATTTCGTCTTCGTAACGTCTCTCACTTCCCCGTACAGACATTTTGGTTAACCGGTTACTATAACACTTTCAGTAGTTTTGGAAACTTGGCATCCGATCGCGGAGTGCGTTGCGACCGCAAACTTCCCTGTTGTGAAGTTGCGAACGTACTCTGCGGGTCTTCGCTTACCAATGCTACTCAACCTTGGGTAGTGTTTGGTATTTGACTTAATACCACGGTAAAGCCGGAAAACTTAGAGGGATTACTGATGTTGGCATCGTAGGCATTTGCGCTGACGTGTCGCGGAATACACATTCATAAACATGTTTTTTATTATGTACAAAAAATGATGCAGTTGGGTAAATACAATCCACACATTACAATTAAGAAATGATTTTGATTTTAGCTACCACTCAAGCAATTTATCCAAGTAATTCGCTTAGATTTATCTGTGTAGAAAGTTGGCATAAATTACACCAATAATTAATTAATTATTATAGAAATTTGCAGTTGTAATTGCTAATGAATAGTTGGTTATATTTGTATTTATTGATTAATTGGACTAATTTTTTATGCATTTAGGGTTGCATAATCCAAATTAAATAATATTAAAAAATGGTGGATTGATTTATAAACATTTGCGCGTATTTGTTTATCAAATCGTTGAGATTTTAAAAACGTTTTGCAGCATTATGCAAGGTGCAGACCTGATTGTGTCAGCAGAAGTAACTTGTACATTTATGTACGTGTAGAGTTTGTGGGAGGAGCATAAATTTATATCTTTACTTATTTGTTTTTCTCCTTCTACTAGCAGTATTGTGCCATTGTACAATAGATATTAACTAATAACAATTCATGCGCGTAGTTATACTACATAAAATTTGTACTTGGGTTTGCGTAGTGCTTCGGTTTGCAGACGGTCATTTCTAGATGAATTACATTGTTTTATAAAAACGAAATTATGGCAAATATATTTATGAGTTTGTCTAAGCTAGCGCAGTATATAACTGGATCTAATTCAGTGTTACATATTCAGTCATTCGTCTTCACTGCTATAACTGCACTTGCCAAGTACAGAAGTGAGTTGAGTAGGGCCACTGACTGCAAGAATTAAGTTTCAATATTAGTTTTCCGGTTTCATTTGTATGGCTCTACTATACCGTAGTGAATTGTACTTACTCCAGCCGCTATCAGTAACTTTATACTTCGCGGAACAGAGAAATATTCACTTTGATCACACCATCCTCCCGAGCACGTATCCACTAGAAGAGCAATTCCTGCACTTATGTAGAGTGCAAAAGCTGCTAAGTTAACCCAAACCTCCTGTAAGTTAAAATACACGTTTGGTATGCTTGTAACAAGTTATACACTAGTTTGTTGAACAAACGTTGCAATGATATGAAAGCTAGTGCGCGTTGCGTAGCGGTACTTACGTGAGACGATGCGATGGCATGTTGGGCTGTTGACTTGGATGTACAACATGAAAGAAGGTCCAAGGCGGTTGAGATGAGAAATGCAACGGATATCAGATAGTAGAATTGCATGATCCGTGACATGACCATTATGTCGTGAATTGCCAATACAATCAAACAGACGCAGACAATGTTGAAACACTATAGAATAAAAGAATATAGGGTGAAACATATGTCATTGTATGGGCTGGCGATTTTGAAATGGTTGTGAAAAAAGTATTCAGTATTTCCCAAATGTAAAAAGTTTTTGTGAAAATTTCAATGTTTTTTTGTATGAAAATATTTTATAAAAAAAATATGGTTAAACAAAATGCAAAAACAAATCCGACATTTGATAGGCAACATTCCTAAGTTAGTTCCCCCAAAATTTGGTTTATTTTGTACAGTTAGTTCGTAAGTTATCTATTTTTGAATGTTTTCACCGCTATTTTGAGTCGTAAAAACACGGAATATCGCGATATATCGAAAAATATCGATCTGTCTGACTGGTATGGTGGCAGAGCAGGTTTACTGATT
>JAQFZQ010000923.1:0-24500 GCA_034696005.1 Glomeris marginata
CCGATTTTCCGAACACCTGTTTCAAAAGCTCGGAAAAACATTGTTCGTCACCAACCACCCACCGACGCGTGTGATCCTGCCTTAAAAAACTCCGCTTAAATCGTCACTCTGCATAATTTGTATTTGAAACGATGCATGAAATGATGTTACACCATATTTTGAACCGTTTCGATATAGGGTCCAAATGCTCCAAATTGAAAGTTATAATATTCAAAAAGAACGAAATTAGTATTTTGAGAGTTTCTGGGAATTTATAACGAGTTTTTGCTTCTGCAATTTTGTAGCACTTGCTGTATATGTATTCTGCTGCGCATTCAGTTTATCCAGTTTATTCAGTTTAATCCACTCTTGGTTTATCCAAAATCTCTGCAGCATTGCAGTGAAGCCAAGTCATAGTTTACTGGTAAAGCTGTATATGCAGTCAACTCCTTGAGCAGATACAATGTGGACTATATAGGATCATTAATAAACAGAGAGATTTGTATATGATTACAAATTAATTACAAACCGAATTGAGAGTGATAATATACCGCTGGATTATCCAATTAAAGACATGCAGGCTGCCATTATGCCCCTCCCCCTCTCCTCTCCTCCCATGCAGGGGACCACATTTACGAATTTTGTCGTTTTATTTTATTTGTTTCATTGTTATTACCAATTTTACTATGTGCAATTAGTTTGTTAATGGTAATAAACTTCTATAGGTGCACTGATATACGGTATACCATAAAACTTGGTCTAGTATTAGGTAAAATTATGAATGAAACAAGTAGTAAACTGAAATCTCAGACGCTAAATATCTTCTATCATAAAAAAATTCTGAAATTTTTGTGCTTAGATGACAATATACTTGTGCCCTGCATTACTTGAAGAGTTGAATCCAAATAATTTAGCATGAATAACCCATAGGTTGTATATCTTGTTGTATAGTTTGATATACTGTAATTACATCTGAATATAATTGTGTTCGTATATGCAAACAGTGTGCAAATGCTGTATCAGGGAAGCAACTCCTGCAAATTCTGAATTCATGTAGACATTTTGGTCTGCAGACATTTGCATATTGTTCGTGTTGAAGAGGCCAGCTGGAAAGATATTGCCAGGGGCTGTACAACCACGTTGTTCCTGATAACTCTTGCATTGGTTGTCAGATTTGCACTCTGTTTCATGCATTGCGTTCATAAACGGCAGTTGTCATTTCTGTAATTGATATCAGCCCCTAACATCCATAACCCTACCGTTAGCATTGCAATGACCTTGATAACATTGTCCAAGGTCATCATTGGTCAGATGGTCTCCAAACTGCTCAATGCCTATCATGTGTTTTTGTTCCTCCAAGCTTCATTTACATAACCACAATCACAAACCGGACTTCTGACTCACCTGGTATATATGGAGGATTATCCGCCTATACCATAATAGATGTAGATAAAATTGTTTATGTCTATAGTGCAGCCTTTTATATTCATTTTAAAAGAACTCGTTAAACGTATATTAAAGCATACCTATATTCAAAATATTAATTAACTGTTGTATTATACCTACATGTAATTTGTACAATTTAATATCTTTCAAAGCCATGTCTGTTGCAATAGCAATGTTTCAATGGAGATTAAATATGCAAGGTCCCTTCTTATAGACATCTATTTATCTGGTTGTTTGGAGTTTTCAACCAGAACTCTGCAAAAGAAATTTGGAGAAAACGCATTCAATTAATTTTCTTCACTGAATCACAGATTACTGATGTAAAATAATTTCACTATACTATACGTTGAGTTGTATTGAGCAGAAGGAACCTTATGATAATTGGCTATTCGAGCAGCCTATAATGGAGGAAACCAAGTTCCACGTTACCCTCATAGGCCACAATTTGTTATTGGGAGGAGTCGAGTGAACAGGTTTCTTTGAATGGGATTGTGTTTTGACTGGTGGAGCGCTACCTGTCGTCTTGCGCAAGAAGTAGCACATGGGCGTGGGCAATTGAGAAGTTTCAGCTGAGGGACATTGTATGTTAGTTGGGCAGTTGAGTTGCGACAAGTGGAGCGTGGAGGAGATGTTGCAGTCGAGGGGTGGCCCTTTCTGGCCTCGTGCCTGGAGACCTGGTTCGGACATTGCAATGGAGACTTGCGTGCTCATCCCATCTGAATTCAGCTTGGTGCTGACAGCTACTTCGGAACCCACTTCCCAGAGACTGTACGACACTGGTGTCAGAGTTTGGAGCAACAACAGAATAGCCAGGGGTACACGTTTCTACCCGTTCCAGGGTACCATCAGGTTAGACAAGCTAGAGGTGCATGGTTACTTGGACAAAAATGATGTAAGTTGTTAACCATTTGGCTTTGCTGCATGTGTCTATGTTGCAATAGGTTATTTAAACCCTCAGGGTTAGTTTCGATTATTTTCCTTTGTGCCCTCTCGTTTTTTGCCACACACACCCCTCTTCAACCCCGAACTACTTTTCCCTTTCACTCTTTGTAATTACGCAGCATGTTGTATACGAAATCCCGTGATACGTTTATAGATGCTCTACCAGATCAAGTCCAATCATTTGTTGACATAGCTGGTCACATGTTATTTCTTGAATATCATTTTTTGCTGCTTCATGTTGACAGGAATATTAAACGTATATCTGAAGGTAAAAGGTAATATGAATATATACATTTGGTGGGTGCAACAATTAGAGTAAGGACGTTTAGTACATAATGCGTGATAAAACTTGGTAAAATAAATGACAGTCGTTCCAATTTTTGTGCCTCAGCCCTAGTATTTGTTTTTGTGAATAGAAACGTGGAATGTGTTTAATGGTATAGTAAATCTAATTCAGGTGAACATAAAAAACTTTTGTACATCGAAATATTAACGCTAATGCGTGACAAGAACATAAATCATTTAGAAACGGACACAATTATTAAACGCATAACAAATTGGTTGCAACAGGAGAAAAAAATGTTATATTAGGCTTATTTGCTTAGTGATGAAGAAAGACATGCCAGTGATCGCAATGCAAAATGCAGTATGGCCTTTTATAACGAATAAGAAATAATGTGTATTCAGAAAAACTGCAGTCCAATGTTATTGGGCAACAACTTAATTGCGAATCTCCACAGAAATATCTTCCAAGTTTCTCTTAAAATTAAATCAAAATGATTTTTAAAATAGAGTATTTTTTATTCTTTCCCCATTTTGTTAGAATTAATGTTCCCATTATTGAGTAATTTGTTGAAAAGTCTGGTTAGCCAACTCACTAGAGAAACGGTACTTATTATAATTCAGGAAGGGTGCAATGTCGAAATCTGTAATTCGTATATAAAATATTTGCTTCATTTTATCAGGTCGACTAACGAAATGATGGCAATTATATACATTTCCCGCAAGGCTTGTAACATGGCCAAAGTACGCACTTCAATCATTTCGCAATTTTTTCACCCCGTAATTAAAATACCTGCATATCATTTGTGATTTAATTTACCTGCACCCACAAAAATGACTGCTCGTAAAGTAGTGGCGAAATAGGATAGCACAAGGTTATACTCCATCATGTGTTATTATTTGTTATCCCCTGTAGGCCTATAAGAGGCTAATTACCACTAAGGGCATTGTAGCAGATGATAATTGCTTCCTTTAAACCATAATTTGATCGTTGGGTATTATGGACTGCATGCATGCAGTGATGCTGGATTATTTTATTTTATAATTAGGAGTTACATACACGCACTATTAAGTTTTATGCATCGTTTGCGACAAATGTTTTCATACTTTCATTGTTTACTAATCATAAACTGAGTTAATGTTTTATAAACAGAAAGGAGAGAAAGCGTGACGTCAAACATGAAAATGTAATTAAGCTTTGTTTCGCCCTGTACATTGCACAACATGGAAATAATTGATATTGCGTCCATTACGAATTTATGAGTAATTTTATAAACTGTTTATCTTTTCATCAATTATTTATTATTCTATATGCTGTAATGCAAGCGAATCGTAGGTGTTATTTAAATGTGTTAAGAATAGTATTTACGACTGGATGGCTTCTATATGGAAATTTCAGAACTGTGGAATTCAGAAGTTATTTTTGTATAAGGTCACCAAAATATAGTGTTAATTAATGGAAGCTTATGGTGCGAGACGGATTTCTGCGAAAATTGAATTGAAAGATAATGAGAGGAGGGGGACAAAATTCTTCGTTTTTTGCATATGACTACAGGTGCCAGGACTTTCATTGAACCATCAAACTCTGGATAGAACTGGTCCTTTCAGTGAACAATGAAATCTCCCGATACTCTAATATTTCATGCGAATTTTAAATGTGTACTATACATAGAAGCTTCAATTTGAATAGACTGGTTTCATTTCCAATTAAAATTGAATGGGGGGACTTTGAATTGTATACTCATTTCCAAGGATAAATTGCATTACTTTTCCGGAATTGCCCCACTTGTCAAACAAAGGCATTAAGAATTCATCCTTCTAACATATTATAATTCTTTCAGAAGTTTTTTTATATAATTTTCCGCAGTTGTTGACGGCTATGTGACTCCCCCTGCATCCAGCTGGTTTTAGGCCTTGTTCTTTTTTATCACATATTTAAAACAGTAAACGTTTTTATACATATGTTAATACTAAATAGGATTTTCCGATAGCTTGAATTGTTTGAAAACTAACAAATATTGAGTTCATGTATATTTCGTTAAAATAAACTGTCTATAATGGCTATAACAATATTTGAATTTCAACCGAGCCCAATTCATCGATTAGTCTAAAATATTATTTGCAAAATAATTCACATTATAAATGGTATCCGTAAACTATGCGTTTGATGATAATAAAGCACGGTAAATATTTTATTTTGAAGCATGTATATTGCAAAACTGATTGGCAAATTCAAATTTCTATACACAAGCATAACCATGGGGTTGAGATTGGAATATGTGCTCCCTGGTAGTTTTTATTTTAGTAATTTCTAACAGTTTTTTTTTTCTGGAATCCGTATAATGAACGAGAATAAATCACTTAAGTATGTATTGAATCAAAGATTGAATGCAGTTTGGAATATAAATTGTCAGCATGGATCGAACTATGACCAGAAGCCATTTTATGTAAGTCGTCGAACTCACTGAAATACCAATTGATAACTTAGTTTATCATGTTATTTTAATAGGAGTCCATTAAAGTGTATAATCTTTGAGAATATGAAGGACAATTTTCATCAGATGCATCAGAAATACTATTCCATTCAGCATCTTTGAAAAAGAATGGGTTCAAACAATTTCAACATGCGAATATTTTGTGAAATACATTTGAATGCACAACATGAGATTGCAGTCAATAATAATTTTGATAAAATACGGGTATTACAGGGGTTTTTTCATCTTGCCCCACGTGTCATTTTACCCCGCATTACCCTATACATTAGTGCAACCGAAATGCACTTTTCCATGCGTGTTTTCTGCGTTTTGTTACTTTCCGAGCACAAAATTGCAATGTTGTTGGATTATTTTAGTAGTTGTATAGGCCTATTTCTAGCTTCGGTTGGTACACCATGCATGCATGCTTTCGAAACACTAGATTAACTGCAAGCCTTATTTTACTTGGTTGACCATCAAATGTAGGCCTACTCTTTAAAATTATATAATTTACTTGAAATGTATGACCTTTAAATATATTTAAGTAAGACAGGACATTATATTCAAAATCTGTTAGGCGATTAAAGATTTTTAAGGATTTAAGTTTAATTTTTGATACGTTTTTTTTCGTATAATTTATTTTACTTTGGCACATGATACATGCCATCAATGCATGTGAACGTCAGGGCTTGATATAATATACAGTGCATTTGATATGAATTCGTCAGGATCTTTGATATATTCATCGAGCACATATACAGATGTTGTTTGAAACCTTTTGGCCAGGCTGATTTCCCGCCCTATTTCTTTGAAGGCTATTTAGAAAGACCAAAAGTTGCAAATTTGCAAACAAGGGAACTTAATTTGTCCCCTTTATTGGGCACAAAATTCTGCGTGAAACGTTGACAAGCATGCTGAATGAAAATATAGCACATGCAGCAGGTTTAAAATTTCTATTGAGATAATAGATAGTCCCTATGCAGTATACATGCATACAATACTGCAGTTCAACTGCATGGAAACTATGCAACATTCCTGTCAATGTTTCATATGCATGCTTCTTGCAAATTTAACGTACCGGAATGTTTCATTCTATAGGTAGGCCCTATAGCTGAGACACTGAAGAAGGTCGACTTGGGTGGTGCCCTATATGAGAGTTACGGCTGTTCTTTCTAAAGATTTCTCTGATCAGTTGTTGAGAACTTGTAAACCAACATTTGACTGCATGGTGGCGCAGTGGTTCGATCCCGAGTCCAGCAAAGGAGTTTTCTAGAACTTATCCTGCCAGTTTGCGATGGGTTTTCTCCGGGGTCTCCAGTTTCCCCTATCTTCTAATTAACTATAGAATATCTTGGGATTCGCTGTGGGCCCTGAAAATTGTGCATTAAAAATGCTTGCGCTGCAACCCATACAGGTCTACCTACGGACTGCTGGTTAGCACACTTGTTTGCGAGGTTGGGGAATGATAGCGAGGATGGGGCCTCCCGGGTTAAAACACTGTGCTCTGCATGTGTACATGACCCGTTAGCATCAGGATTTTAAACCAACTGCATGGCTAGGAATAAAGATAGGCTTTATATATCTACGATACGTTTGTCAGACGTTTGAAGCATCTCGAAAGGTTTGGCTTGATTATAGTAATTTAATATAGGCTGCATATACTGAAAGACGAAAGGGATAGGTCGCACATTTCCAATGTGTCGCCACACAAATAGGCACTGTATTTGTACCAACATAAAAGCAGCGAAATCCGAATTATTTTGTCGTTTTGCACAGGGAATTGCTGTTGATGTTCATGTGCTATTTCTATAAAAGATGGGGAAAAACAACATGATTACACAATTTTTGAAATGTAAACAAAAATATAACAACAATGAACATATGTAGATGCTGCAACATTTTCTTTGTACATTTTTTTGTATAGTTAGGCCACATGGTTTCTTAAACCTAACCTATATCTATATCAATGCATTGTTAGGAAGTCAATCTTTACATTACAACATCAATTTACAGAGTTGCAATGCGACATTTTTCAATGCTGCATGCGCTACCTTATAGGTAGTACATAGAAGTTATTCTGAGAAGTCCTAATTTTATATTGATCGGTAAAATAAGAATTGTCACAGAATAACACTCACTCGTTACACTGGTGTCATGGGGGGAAAATTTCAGGTAAGAAATGCATATGCAGTGCTGGTGGGTTTCATGGATACGTTGAATGGATGGACGTGTGCGTGGCTCAGTAGTCACTTTGATGGGGTTTTCAGACCCGCCCTGAAGCCCTCAGTGTAAAAAGTTAGGTGCTGGTACGGGGTCCTCCACCCTTGCCACTGGGCCGACGGGTGTCGCTGGCCCGTGTACCTTGGCCGGTAGCCCCCATCTCTCTAATTGCCACTCCCGTTGCTGTGGCAGAGTTATTTTTTCGATTTTTGCCACTGCCTGCGGACAATCGGCCAAACAGGCATTTTCAATTTATTGCTCTATCTGCGAGGAGGCATCGCGCCCTTGCACAGTTACCTGTCAGAGGCTTACTTGCAGATGACTACGTCCCTCTTTGCGTTCCTCAAGGTTCTGGTAACAAGTATTCTGCGACTGGAATGAGCGAGGGGACAAATCGATCATGACAAGCCGATTCCTAGCAGGAGGACTCAATTCAGAGATCCTTCACTGAGCTCACTACTGAACTGACTCTTTGCCCAAAGTATTTTGAACAACAAAAATTTAAACTTAAACAAAATGCAAAATTAACTTTTTCTCATTTCTTTTTCCATAACATATACTGATTAGACATTGTGTTACTTTCCTTACAAATCAACATACCATATGTTCTAGTTTGTGGTCTGTCTTGAATATGTCTCGTGGATTGACTGGTTGGGTAATCATGTGGTGGTTAATTATAAGGTATCAAACACCAAATATCCCTTCAGATAACACCTTATCCGTGGTATGCAGTTTTGCTATTTCGAACTTTTCTGTCTCGTAGTCTAATATTTTTTGCAAAGACCTATAACTGGTGTATGCATATATAAAAATAGTTTCAGGAAGTATACAACTGACCTTTCCAATAAATCTAATCAGTTTGAGCAAGTGTCATTCATTTATAATACACTGCCTTTAAAATTTCTTCAGCAAAATTTTGTTCAAATGACATAACACTTCATGCAGGAGCTATTTTTCTGAGGCGATAATGGGGAACTAATGCAACACTTTACGGTACATTATAATCAATGAAGAAAATCTAAGTGTAGGATGACACTTGTGAGAATGAGTTACAAAACATTTAATCCTTTTGGTTTTTTTTTCTGGAAAAAGAATTTGCAATAAAAATTTGGCAGAATATTAATTGTAAACAAAATCACGACAACTGTCAAATGGTTTTTGATTGTATGGGTCATTTATTTCCAAGAAAACGTGAAAAACTCGCCTTTATCATAACATTAGCGGGCTGATTTGACATGGTTTCTGCATCAAGGAACCCAACAACTTATTTTAGAAACGAAATAACTGTTCACGCATATTCGTAATTGTTCGGAACGGAAATGTTCATGCATTTGCACTGCATTATCAGTTTCCCTCGAAGAGCTACCTAATGATAATGAACAGAACCATGTTCCATGAAAAAGCATTTGGTGCAATCGTGTATTGAGTCGAAACGTGTTTTGTTACATTCTACTTTCCCTCTGTGAATATAAAGTTCTGCATTTATTGCCAGAAGGAAATGTGCACTTCAGACGGGACGCCTTGCTAATTGTATGTCATTATACATGTGATCTTGAAAAGTAATAAGCTTTGAAATTTAACTGCTACAGTGTCAAAAGTTTAGACGTGACACCTGCATGCTTTTTCTTTGTTTAGGCTGGTTTAGGTATATAGAAAAATAATGTTATGTACGTGTATTCCGAATTTATTTGCTTGTCCTTCTCCATAAAATATATCAATAGTACATAAAATAAATCCATTACATCCATCTATATAAGGAAACCTCCTTTAGCTGGAAATGTATTGCTCTGCTCTATTCATTGCTATTCCACCATTTTGACTGGCTTTTTACACTTTTTTCACTTGTTATAAATATTATTTATCTTACACAGAGCTTTGGCAGTGAAAATTGCCTACAAAAATGCTTTCGATTGAGAGTGTAACAATGTTTTACTGCAGCAAATATAATATCCATATATTTTTGGTGGTGCGTTTTTCTGAACTTGTAATCTGACAGATAGGTCTAACTAATGCAGCACATCTCATGGGTTGCACTTATGGATGAGACTGCTACACTTTTGCAAGAGGGCAATTATACTAAAATGTTTCTTCAAAAAATTGGCTTGGGTTTGGCCAAAAATTGTTTTGGTAGGTACATTGAATTTTCGTAAAAATGAGACTGACTTGGAGAATTTTCAGGTTTGAAGATATGAACGCTTCACCGAGCTAATTGTCACGCGATTTAGACATTATATTCCGCTTTATCTGTTCTCTTGCCACTACCCCACCCATTACAGTTTTTTAATAGAAATTCTCACCTCCTTATGGTATTAGTCCCATTTTGTTTGCTGTTTGCACTCCTATACAAAGTCCCAATACCGAAATGCAAGCTACAGGGCAACTCAGTTTCAATTAACCTGCCATATTTACCCAAAGTTAATGAGCTAATGGATTCTTTTTTATCTATGTATTTGTTTTTGTAAGAGTGAAATAGGAGCAACAAGTCCGGTTTTTTTATTGCATTATTGTCATCTTGTATGTGCGACGTACATGCTGAAATTGCCATTTACTTGTTGAAGCAAACTCGATTTGAGCCTATTTTTGCAAGATTTACGATTATCATTTGCTCTGCTCGACAATAACAAAACTAGATGAATCCGGAATGACAACATACCAATAGTGGTTTGCGTGTTGTGAATTACAGCATTTCCTGCTGCGTTTTTCCAAAATGGATTCGTGAAGGTCAATGTCAAGATTAACGTCATTAATTCGCCGAAATTCTCTGTAACCCCCACTGGTCGCCTACTCTCGAGCTTTCTATCAAACCTGAAATCTGTATGCTTACTCAAATGTTTTGACATTCTATGCGACGGATTTCGTTTCATTTTTTCTCAATGGCGGTTTATTTCAATGTCTCCTCTAAAAGATACGCACACATTAACGTCATTGATATTGGGCCATTAAAGAAATTGGTTTTCTGTTACTGCTGCGTGTCAACCCATGTCTATGGTCAACTTGTTAGAATAATATGTCATTATACAGGAGTAAACAGAAAAATATTAATTCCATTTTGACAATATCACATGAATAGTGTACATGAAAGAAATTCGTCCAAATTTGAACATTAATTTAAATCCGCACCTAATTAGATATTTTTACTTTTTGCTTTATTATGTATATTCTTAGGTTGTAATTCGGAATGTAATTGGGCTGAAATTGTAATTTCGACACCTCCCTCTAAAATTAAATTAGAAACAAATTACTTATTTTAGTTGAGATTTTTCATAGATTTAGATTTTGAATTCTAAATAGTATAAGCTTGAAAAGAATTCATGTCCAATATGGGCACTATTATCTAGACTATACTAATAAATACTGATATTATATCTTTATTCATATGCTATAGACATTATGTAGCTTGGGTAATTCAAAAGTTTCATGATGAAAGTGACCAAGTTTAAACAAAAAAATGCTTCAGACCTGCCATACTCCTGTGCAGAATTTTCCACAATGAAAATTCTGCTGCAGGAAAAACAGTTTACTTATCACAACTAATTACTGCTTTGGACGACTGACTTCTGAATTGAAAAGCAGCAGTAAATAGCGAATTGATATAGTGTGGCAGCTCATTCACTAAAATCAAGTCTCCTACTTATGTATTCATTATTCACTGGAAATGTTTCATCATAAAAACAGAGTTACTTTGAATGGCCCACCATGTATGGTTAAAAAAATTCAGTAATACATCTAGTAGTATGTAATAGTCTTGTTATGTAAGAAATAACGTGCAGCCC
Organism: Glomeris marginata; assembly: GCA_034696005.1. NCBI lineage: Eukaryota > Metazoa > Arthropoda > Diplopoda > Glomerida > Glomeridae > Glomeris > Glomeris marginata. The sequence continues at coordinate 11,117 of JAQFZQ010000923.1, forward strand.
AAACTACATGTCAAGGAACCTGAGAACCGCCCTACAATCTTGCATGTAGTAGTAGTATATTATACTGTATGCAGTATATTTCTGAATCAAACTACTTTTTTCACTCTGTGCTGTCTTCTCTTTATGCTGCATGGGCTTGATGGTCTGCAATTATTAGGCAAGTCGGTCGAGGTTTGTGGAAGAACTTTAAAGCCACTAATCCCTCTAATCACCTCACGTGTATGTAGCCAACACCCAAGGACGGCTATCGATTATTGAGAATCTGTAGTAACAAAAAATATTATTTATATATACTTGATGGGGGAAGTAAAAAATCATAAAAATGACGACCAATCGGAGCAGGAGGAGTCTTGCCACAGTAGCAAATCATTCTTTGAACAAAAAATATGTCAGTTTAAGTGCTCCAGGTGATGTCAGGGGAAAGAGCAATTAGCGGGTAATTCTGCACCCTATTTACCGCGTCTTGAAACAGTGCAGTGTTTAGGGTGTCCAAAAAATCCGTTAACACTGCAGTGCACACGAATTTATAAAAGTTGTATCGTGACTTTTGGGGCACCCTGTGTCATTCTACTGCGCTCGTGTGCTATTGGGTCACTGAAGCATAACTTCTGTAATAATAGCATCTTGTTATCAGAGATGTCGATTCTATCCATCGTTGAAAGGGGCCGTTCAATAAATACCTTTGCACGAGTTCTCTAACTCTACCATGCAAGTAATGTGTATAACAAGGTTTGGCCAGGTTGACATTTTTTGTTGTTGCTTAACGTAACTTACATATAATGAGACACCTTTTTAGATATTATTGTAATAACTTGTCAAATTATAATAGGCGTAGTCGTGCTACTTTTCATGCAGACACTCCTCGCATAAATTCAATATAACATTATGTATATGCAGTTGTCAGATTTCTTGAAATATCGTTATAGTAAATGTTGATTGGTAATCAGAAGTCGTGATGTTTGGTACCACCGAATAATATTTTCATTTATATATATACAGTATCTGCATTAGAAACGAATTCGTAATTAAAATAAGCACCACCTTGAAAAACGGTTCAACGTTCAACTGAGTTTCTGCTGTTCAGAAAAACGGAATCACTGCATAGAAGATCATACAAAATCTTGTACATTCATAAGGTAAATAACACTTAATGTATAATACAAACTATTGAGGGTAATTTATATTTATGGTTGCATCAGGAATCCGAATGTGATTTTACAAATGGCTCGTTTTAATGAAAATGGTATTTAAAATCGTTTTTCGAGGTGCTTCAATTCATGTTTAGATGCTTTGACAGGTGATGCTGTATATATTCTTCAAGATAGAGCATTTGTTTTTTCTTGGTTAAGTACAGTAGTTGAGCGAACATGGTTTGGGAATGCTCCCTCGTTAGTAACCATTAGCTATATATGCGATCACGTGTTTGATGAGCAACGGTAACGAGATGGCGAGTTTTAACGATTGTAAGATGTCGTTTTTCTGTTAGTTTAGTTGCCAGTGGGTGTGTCATTTTCTTTTGATAACGTTCTTATTTCCTTGGGTGCCTTTGATCAACTCCGACCATTTCCAACCCCACAAAGCTCGTCCAGTCAGATCACTTCCCAGTCACCGGTTTCAGGAATCTTGATAATAATTAAGCTGCTGGCTGGCATGCCACTTGTGCAGACTGATTATCTATCTGCACGTTTGGTGAATGTGCGGCTGCTGCTGGCGTTTTTCTTGATTATTACCGAGGTTGTTATTCACTTTTTGTCAGTGTTTCAGCCCTGCTCTGGATTGCCACTTTAGTTGCGCTATATAACTTGTTAGTTGGATGTGGTCAGATGAGGGCAAGAAGTCATGAACGCCTACTACTACTATTATGCGCCATTGCCTTGCCAGACAAAGGAAACAAACTCTATTATGTAATCTTTTACATAAATTTGACAGGTGCTGACGGGGCACTTAACATTGTCATTGCGCTTTTAAGAGTCGATCAGTGTCGATACTTTCCTCGTGGTGTTGTGGTCTGGATTTTAGAAATTGTATAGCGAACTCCTGCAGCTTTTTGCTTTGAAATTGTACTATGTCAAATTAATTTTTAGAAGTGGTAAGAGTGGGGCACCTCCATAAAAAAATCTTCCTTGCTGGAGCACAAAACATGCAAGGTCTTTCCAGATTAAGACGTTTTTATTTCACTTTGGTTTGTAATTAGTGCAAAGTATTAGCCTTGCTTGGGACATTGTATACAGTATAACAAATTACTGTTGTGACAAAAGGAAAATAAGCATTTGTTTCAGTTTTAATTATAGTCTATAGTGCATTAGTATAATTGAAAACTAATTAGAACTTGGGTAACAGTTTTAAGAATTATGATGATCAATTTACATTTACAGCTATTGTTCATGAAAGTCCACTAAAGGAAGTAAAATTATATTGGCAAAATGTTGTTTTATTCGAATAACATCACATGTATAAGTTTTGTATACATACATATCTTTCAACAGTTATATTTGAGCATCAGTCTCCTATACCATCAATCATGATATTCAATACCTTTATATGACTAGAGTCTTTTATGTGGCAGATGAATGTTTTGGAGGAGCACCTGCAGAAATGGACCTATATAAGTTTATGGATATCGCTGTGTATTGTCTGCACTATAAGTGATTGTAGCCCTATTGATGCATTCTGTGTGGTAATGATGTCTTATAGGGCCCAGACTGGATGGAGCGTAACGTTAATGTAGATCTGGGAAGATATATCTTCCCAGATCTATAGATGGAGGAAAGCTATAGGTGAAGTGCTTTGGGTGGTGGTGTTCTTTCTCTCGTTGTTTAGGCACCCTATGTCCTTGGTCCTTGTACACCCAACTTCCTGTCTATTCCGTGAGCAATGGGAATTTATTTTATACTTTGACTCGTCCGATGGGATGCCGTAATAATTATGTTATGGCCTTTCGGTGGTGAACGGCAAGCTGGCTTCTAACAAAGATAAGAAAAGCGATGACTGATGAGGAGTTAACGGCAGTGCAAGAGGCCACCATTGGGCAATGGCAAGTGGGCAAGTCATTATAGTGTTGTAAGCAAGGCAAGAGGTGGTGCCTGCAGGCTTTCAAGCTCCAAAGGGCCATCTATTGAATAAGGGGGTGGGGGTCCTATATGGAGAGAGATGGTATGCGTTGTTTACGATACGTGGTACACGGTAAGGCCGCAAACGATAATTGCATGTCCCAACCGAACACCCGAGTTGGCATATTTCAAAACCGGGCTTTCTGTGCTCCTCAACAACCTGTCTGCTTCTGTAACGAGACGTGTCTGAGGTTTCAATTTTGACTCGCTCACAGTTCATTATTTACTGAGTGTTAGTGATGCCTTTGGCGCTAACAGAACACAAACTCAATGGCATGAAATGATTTGAAAACGCATTTTTCTTGCTCTTCTCTTTTCATCTTCAGCAAACATTTTTTAAATGACACGAATTGAAGTGAAATGGGGGTCTTTTACTAAGTTTATATAATTATACAATAAAGTTAGTTCCCAAAAAACTTAGTTTTTTCACGGCTTGTTACATTTTTCACTTTCCAATAAATTCGCAGACAATGTTGTTAAATTAAGGAATACTTGTTTTAGGTATTGAAGGGTTAATAGTATGTAATCTCTCTTGGATTCATTTCAATTAACAAGGGTTTTCGACCAATATTGATGAAGTTAATGGTAGATAATGTACCTTGTCAGCAGCTTCAATCTTGTTTGTTTTAATAATTAGGTATATTGTGAATTAAAGTGGTCTATCCAGTGATGGCAATCTTCATATCTGATGCAAATATGAGTCGCTGACTATTTGAAGGGTACAGCATAGGGCCTATTGAACTAGTACAAGAATGGTAATTTTGTTTTGTCGAAATCCTGCCAGCATAAACGACCAAGATTGCACCACACACGGCATTTATTGACACCTTATAAACGCTGGTGTTAAATGTCGTAAATCTCAAAGTCGTAAATTGCACGCCCATCATTGCAACCTACAAGTAAAAATCTATGGGAATCACTCTGACCAGACTAGCCCCATTCAAAATCTTCGTTACCAATTTATAAAATTTTCATAACTTTTTTGGAATTGATATTAATATATACAAATACCCAATTGTCTGCAATCGATTTTTCCCATATTTCTGATTACAAGATCCATGTCAACTATGCATACCAATATAATTGCTGCCAGCTTAGTTATAAAACGTATAAATAATGTTTTCTTTCAATGTTCAAAAATTGGAATGGAAGGTGACCATCACATTATTAATCCTGTATCAATATTGCGCTGTAGTCAATTTTCATAAATTTAATACTTTTCTGGTTTTTCGTTATAGGCTATATATGTCTGAATTCATTGAAACCTGTATACAGAACCACACTAAAATTGAACTAGTTGCCTAGTACTTAATTGCATACTTTGTTTCAGAGCAACCCACCATATTTAAAGGTCAATTGTTGCTGAATTGCATGCATGATCGTAAATCAAAATTTTAAAATGTGTATACTGCTAAAAACTGAACTATGAAATACATTTATTGACTCTATAAAGTTCCATATTTACTTTAGGCTGTCAGACTGATTTTTCTCCAGTTTTACTTGCGTGCGAGCAGCTTTAGGGGCAACATAAACTTTGCGTTGAGTCTTGGGTATATAACTTGTAATTTTTTGTTCAAGTCTACTTATATTATACGCGTTGTAGCCGATTCGTTGTGTTGGCATCTTGGGCATGATCTGAAAAAGTTTAAAAAAAAATGAACCCAGTCGCCAAAATTGAACTGACCAGAGGCAAGAAATTCTGGTTTGTGCCTGGTGCACGTAATTATAGGCCGGGTTTATCGGATGCTTTATGCAAATTCTACGTTTAATCTGCTACAACTGGTGCCCAGTGGCACAATTGTGAGACTGAACGCAACACCTGACTGCCTGACGTCATTTAGGCTGGACACAAGTGCACCTTAAGGCTATGCACTACCCTATCTGCAGTGCTCTGATTTATTCCTCGCTCCACAGCCCCACACACGTAATGCCCACAAATGTACACCTCATATATCCTTAGGGCATTCTATAAGTGCATTGTGCACCTGAACAGGTAGTAGTCTTGCGTTTCGACGGGCGGGGATTATGTTTTCGAAAAAAGCATGAAATGTGCACCTTCGAGGTGGTATGGAAATAAAGTGCACCGAATTCAAGTCGTATATAGCGTGCCTGTATACATACTACCAACTTGTAATTTTGGAGAGTGATGTGTATTTCTATGATGATACTTGTTGCAAGGGTTGTTCATTTTTTAGGAAATAAAATACGGTGGTTAAAAAAATAGTCAGTGTTCAAAAATCTGATGAATTTAAGGTTTCTGATCATTAAGTTTCATGTAAAATTAATGGTCGAAAGAGTGTAGAAGTTTATTTTAAGTCATGAATGCTTGAGTTATTTATCAGAAATATATTACCAATATAATCCTGATAATACCAGTTTAATTTGCATAACATTTAAAAACGAGACAAAATGTACTCGAAATATTCAAAACATTGATTTGTTTTGTTCTGCGAAGCATTGAATTAATTAACTTGTTCCCCGTGTCACACATTGCCATGCATGCATGTAATAATGGAAAAATAATTGGAAGAGGTCATATATAGGATGTTGTCAAAAATTGTGCGCAAGTTTGAGAAGTTTTTATGGGAGAAGACTGTGGTGATCGGTGCAACCATGCAAGCAGGTGAACTGATAATTTTTTCCCCATCGACAGCTGCAAATTTGAACGTATGAGGATCATCTTCTAATTAAGCGAACAACAAGATGAACTAGGGAAAAAAAGTTACTTGAACATGTTATTTTCAACAAAGCATAGATGTGTGACACAGTGTCATTTTATTATAGCTCATCTATAGCCGATTTTACGATTATGCATTTATACAATAGTGTCTTTGGTCTTGATTTCATATTACTGTAATTGGCGCGGCCAAATTTTCGCTGAATGAGTAATTGCCACATTTCACGGTGCTTTTATTTACGCGGGCAAGGGTGCATTTGTGTCCAAATTCCATTGACTTGTGAATTTTCTGAATTTTAGCGAGGTTTCAATTTTAGCGGAAGGTCAAAGGAGCGCGAAAAGCGCGAAAATAAAGCCGCGCGAAACATTACCACTTTTACAGTATTAAACGGGAGGATGCTGCACTGTTATTTTCCTAAGAAATAACAATAACTCTCGCTGTTACATGTATTAACAAATAGTACAGTCCTCGAAAGTGAAAAAAATTAAGTTTTAAATAAAAGGTCTCCATGCGCTGAATGAAGAGGTGGAGTCGATAAGGAGATTGTCTTCTAATTTCTGATGGCAAAAGAAAGATTTCCTCATGTCATCTCCTTGTGAACTTGTATTGTTTTCACACCATTGGTTCTGGCAACCACCTATGAAAAGCGATGTAGAGATGTGCCTGAAATACCTGCCATGATTTCAACCATTGTGTTGTCTGCTAATATAATACATGTATTATCAATAAGACAGAGAAGACAACAGGTTACACAAGACAATTGTTGTTGCTTGCTGTGATGTGTAACTAGCATTGGTAATAATCATACATGCTCCAAACGTCATATTCACATGCGTTAAAAAATATGTAGATACATTTCCATAGTTTTGGAGCTTTTCACTGGAAGCCTTCGCTACTGCGTCGGTTTGGGCATGGGACTCCCAGTGGAAGGTTTCGCGTCCCCCATTGTCACCGCTATATAAAAAAAAATACCATGGTGTTCACAGCCAAAAACGTGTCCCTGGAGTGTAACATGTCCCCAACGATGGCGAACAACCATATAAAACCACAGTTATTGGCGACCCTGCATGTACGAATTATGTTTTTCCCTCTCCTCCAACATTTCCACAACTTTCTAAACGTTTCTTAATTAATCTTGCACACCGTGTGTCTCATGGTCAGCTGTATACGTTGTACGTTGGGGCCAGTAAGAATCTGTTTCTTCTGGCACCCAATGGCAACACAACAAATGTTATTTATCCCCAAGCTCTACAGTGCAACCCACAAGACAGTAACATCCACAGAAGTAACTATTGTGTAGTTTCACCACAGATCACATTTCACAGAATATTCTGAAAGTTCTGTTAATGATTTCTTGCGTTCCATTTCCATTATCAGTATTTCCCAGGCAACGCCGGGAAACATTCCAATTGATATGATTTTGAAATAATCGTGGAAATTCCAAACAAATGACCTGTAAATCAGGGGAAATAAGAGAATTTGGTTTATAATATCGCTGGGTACCCTGTAGTTGTCAATTTAAATTTTTGATAGTGTTTGAACAAATTAAAGAAAAGTTCTAAAGGCCAATTTCAATACAAAAATTGGGGTCTTATATAGTGCATGATCATGTGGTCTAAGGATCAACTGAAGTGATATTTTTCACGGACAGAATCTGCCGTCTCCTCAAGCAGTTGGATGGGTTCCTGAATGCCAACGGTGAATTTTTCTAACGGACCCTTGTACATATACAACTTCCTTATATATACATTGCTTTAATTTACTATGCCAAACATACTTATGTATATTTCAATTCGTCCAAACGAAAAAATTGAGTCAATATATTTCATTTGATCCATCTAATACTAGAATGAATTTTTGATAACTTGCACACTATAAAATCTATATTTCAAATATATATATTTTCAGAAATATATTTTACAATATCTCGAACAAATGTTTCCTATATTCATACTAGCATAGGCGAACTTTCTAACTTAATCACCCTATAGGGTATTTCCTCAGAGGTTTTGTTTGTGTAGTTCATGTTTCATGGCATCTTAGAAAATTATGTCAGTTCACCTTGTACACACAAAATGAGAAATTCATATACAGTATAGGTATGGCAGTAATTAGCTCCATTCATTGATTCGCTTTCCGTTTTCATGAATGACATTGGAGATCCTGTATACGGCATTCCATTAATTAAGACTTGATCTGTACCTTAATCCAGCCTTTCCCACGATATTAACAATGGCCGACCTCAACTCTTGTGATCTTGGTGTGTTGTTGAAAGGTTTGCATCTCGTCATCATCTCCCAATTTTTTAATTGGCTATAGATATCATGTGAGAGTGTAGGCCATGTAAATGCTGTCTTTCCTTTATATAAATGACGCATTATTTTTCGCATCCCTGACCTGAGTCGTGAAACATATTCAACGCTTCTAGGAACCGATGAGAATTACCTGTGCTGAACAGAATCTTCAATTTACAATTTCTTGGAATCGATACTCTTTTCCTCTGTACGGATACCGATAATAAAAGCTTTAATGGAAGTTTACTGTTGGTGTTTCTCCGAACAAGGTGTAGATATTCGTGGATAACACTTTGAATGTTCCTCATCTTCGGGCGATAATGAAAAGATCAAAAACAAAAATATAGACGAAATAATACATAGGTGCAATAATATTACCATTAGGCTATAAATCAAAGTTGTTGGACACCTGCTCTTCAACTGAGTTTAATACCCTGTGTACTTTTTTACTATACAATTATTAAAATCGTCGCATCTTGCACAATGCAAATTTTATTTCAAAATCGTATATAAATTGGCAGACCTTCAACTTCTGAAACTTGTGGCCTATTATTAATAATAGATCATACAGGAAACCAAAAGGTGTCGACTGATTCAACTTGATTTTGGGCTGGTTATTCCCTTGGTTACCGCTGTTTTTGTATGCCGATTTCGTGCAATATACAATAATCCACCCATTGTAAGTTAGGGATGAGTTCCTCGAAAATAAGTCCACTTATATCGAACAGTCGTATATGCAGTATAACGAACACTATACAGGGTGAACATAAAGTCCGCAAACATTGCTAATATCTTTTGAACTGTGATAGATAGGGGAAAGGTGATCTGGTGGTTGAATTGGAAGTAATATGCGCCTGATCGAATGGTGGGTTCGGAAGTGGAGTATGATTTTCCCTTCAAGGTCATTCATTGGTGTTCAAACTTTGGAACACGTGCAGTGACAAAACAGGTGGAATCGAAACGTGCAAGGGCGTTATTTGTAGTTGAACAAGCATGGTTTAACGCAAGCATGTGAAATTGTGAAGGAATGTTGAGTGAGCGAATCTGCAACAAGAGCGGTACGAGGTGAAGCCGGTATTGGGAATCTGCGTACGTTGCAGCAAAGGCGAGCAATCGTTAATAAACACAATGTGCTACAAGGTGGCAAACAAATCCATTTTAATTGTTGCAATTCACGAAATTTATGAAAAAGGGTGCACTTTCCATATACTGTACGACTGAGCAGTTGGTACTTGTGCATGACCCTGGAATATGGTTGCCTGCTGACGACATTAATACAGCTAGTATACAGTATGTTATATAGGCTAACAAAATGATAAAAGATGTCTGATGTGCACATATGAATAATTTAGTGCTATTCGTAGTTGTGTGATGACATGTCTCTCGTCATGTTCTGCTATAAGAGTGCTGAGAATTCAAAATATGTAATAGTACCTACCCATGCTAACGGGTGGTGTACATGTTACAGGCAAATGCGTCACTCAGGATGTGATGCCATTCCCTAGGCCATGGCATCGCAACCTGAATCTCATGGCAGTGGCATCGCAACCTGGCCTATTGCAGGCTGTGTCTTCATTCTCTGCACCGTGTGTTCCTAGCCTGACCCGAACGCACCAACTATATCGATGTCATAAATGCACTTGACGGCTTATAATATGCAAATGCTCCTTGTAACATTTATTCTGAAATAATAATTTTCCTTTAATTACGAGGGTGAAAAACAGTGCCAAAAATCACTCTGTAAGCTCTATACAATTTGCGCGTGTATCCAATATTTTTGATAAGAGTATTACAAAATATATTGCGTAAAATAATTTCATTTTTAGACGTCATTAACCAAAATTTATAGATGGTTGTGTTTCACCTTACACTCCGGACAGGTGGCTTAAAACTAAAATTTCACATGAGGCAAAAAGGATTTTTGCAGTCTCATAGTTAAATTAACAGTGAAATCCTTTGGCACAATTGTTCTAAAACACAGTTTACTAAATGTAAAACGACATGTTCTTACACTTAAAATTTGGTATTGTGACGCCAAGGTGGTAGGTTTACTGTCCCCGTTGGAGACGATAACCACATGAAGTCCCACCCAATTGCCATTCCACCAATCAAGGCACAAGTGATGGTTTCCACCATATACAGGTTTCACTGTATCAAGAGTTTGATAATATTCATTATCACATGCTATATGTACATTAGTAGGACTGGATGGCCATGTGCGCATAGTTGTTAAAAATTGTGATGTACAATCCGGATAATTTCGATAACATTTGGCCTTCATTGCCGCCCCATAGGGTGAGCGATCCAGTCTTACTAAGTCCATATCATTGATCTGTACAAAGATATGTAACTCGATTTCTGGATTGGTACTATCGGTATCACTATGTCAGTATTTTTCAATATCGAGCAAGCGCCACCATGCGGCAATTTGTGAAGCTCAGGCGCATCCATTCTAATTGGAGAGTGCCCAGTCCTGGTCAGTACATTGTGTTCTTGGTTGAACTATGCTAAAATGCTGCATCCGTGATTGCCCAATTTTAACACGAATGGTGTTCCTGCTACAGCACTCCAAGATCTCGAACCAGTCAGTAGTGTGAATAGGTTTAACCTTGCTTGAAGAGTGTGTATCCGATTTTGTTTATTAAGAAACGTTACTTTCTGCACATGTTTATGCAAACATATGTTACAGTGAGCTTGAGAAATCCAGTGAGTTTGCAAACAATGACGTCATCGTATGGGTCTTTTCCGTTTTCTCCGTTAAATAACGTTTTTTTCGAAAAACATCCGGGAACTTAAAAGACTCACAGGGTGTCCAAACGTATTTATAACTAGTTTTGGTTAGGCTACGTTGATTAGATTGCGGTCCGTCACTTGTAATGACATGATGACGGAGAAAACGGGAAAGACGCGTACGATGACGTCATTGTTTGCAAACTCGCTGGATTTCTCAAACTCACTGTAACATATAAAGCAAACAGAAATTTTCGAACATAGTGAAACTACAATTGTTAGTGCATGTCTGGTGCACTGCAATCAAGTGACGACTCGTTTAATAAAAGAGTACGTAGGGCAGAAGTAATTTTGTACAGCCTTCATGAAGTTTAAAAAGTTATTACCGAAAGTTTCAGCATGATTTTAACAAGTTCTTCAATGACGTGAGTGTTCAAAGGATGTGAAATTGTCTCTTGATCTTGCATATTAATTCATAACTGTCCTTGTTACTGGTTAGCGGCTCTTGGGTTTGATGGGCCGGTTGACTGCTCAAGGCGATAAGAAGCTGTGGTGGTTGGGGTTGGTGGTTAAGGAGATACTATACGCAAAAAAGTTAGCTGTGGGAGAATGGGGAGAATGAGGCATGGGATCTTGACTTTCGCCTCACGTCTCGACGTCTAATTGGGAGCGGGTGGGGCTGGTTTGAATTTTATCAACAGGTATTTTTCTCGGCCAATTCATATGCTACATCAATCAAGCAAACACTGCTGTTTACGGCCAAGTAAATTGCCGGACGACGATAGGGTGGAAGGCTACCTGTATATCTGTATGTAGAAAGGAACAGGTATTAAACCCGACCAGGTGACATGAACCATGATTGTCGGCTCAAGGGTGTCTCTCAACTCTCGATAGGTTTCATGTTTTGTCATCGTTACCTGGGAGTACTCAAGCGAGAAGATCATTATTATCTACTCTATCAGTAAGGGAAAGTTCTTGTGTAAAGTGTTGGGAAAGGATTGTAGCATTTTTCTAGAACCGTTTCGACTTAAAAGACTTGTGTAGAAGAGCAGTTCAAGTTTCCCTTCTTTCGTTTGCTGTCATGAAAGCAACATCTTAAAATAGGTTTCTTGTAATTAAATGCCATATTAAACTTTTCAAATGTCTATTTTTAATGGGAATGTGATGACAAATAACACCCACGAATGGTGATGTTTGGAAATTAAAATGATGTGTTTCTACGAAGGCATGAAAAAAACCATTGAATACTTGTCTAACCATAGTTAGTTGCTTTGTAGTTTCATCTTGTCACATAGCAGTGAGTGGTATTGGGCGTTACAATACCAAATTGGAATTTTTGAAACAGGATAAGTTAAATTTTTACAGCAATATTCTCATTTCCTATTTGGATAATAATCTGACTGAACAGTGATGTTCTTGTTGTGGCAACGACGTATTCATTTTGTCTGATAGCACATTTCTTCTGGGATTGCGCAGGTGTGATTAATTTTATCTCTGTGCCCGTTTTCAAATAAGTAGGCTACATCGTGCATTCGTCTTCAGAATTTACATAGTAGGAACATTGTAAAGAAGTAGCATACCCCGCCCATCTTTCATTGAAAAATTTAGACGTGGTGATTTGTTAATGTGTAGGAGTACTTGCAATGTAATCGGCTTATTTATTGGTTCTTATATGGTAACAAAAAATAGGAAATTTGGGTGGTGCACCTTGTTAATACTTGCACTATTTTGCAAACTTATAAAAAAGAAATTATAATAATTATGTCCCAAGAACGAACAGCACCTCAGGAAACGCCTCTATAACTTTTTTTCGCTACTGATTTGGAGTTACCCTATATTTATTAAATGCGATTGATGTTAATGTTTTGAATGTGATTGGCCTGGTGAATTCTGCATAAATCAATAAATGAACTGGTTGATGTAGTTGCAGATAACTTATACACTGGGGAGAGTTTAGTATAATATAATGGGATGATTCCAAATTTGGACACTGCAGAGTTGAACAAAACTACTCGGAAAAAGGATGTACTATATGTAGATCTTGTGTCTGCAAATGAATAAGTTATTTTGTATTGATTTGCAGTGCTGTGGTCAGGAGTTGATTATGCATGCAGTGTAGTTCAATAATCTGTTCTGCAGTTCATACTTTCATCTTAGCAATTCTAAATACGATGTCAACACTTCAAGGCTTTCTCTTGCTTTCCCTTTTCCATGCGTGGGTATGGGTGACATGTACACAGGACCTTAAATAGCAAAGAACTAGACAAATTGTTGCTTGTTGCATTTGCTCTGATTCCGTACATACCGTAAATTTTCTAACATAAGCTGGGGTCCAATTAAAGCCCGGTCAATGATTAAAAAAAAGGTTTCCAATGTAAGCAAACAGGTTTGTTTTGAATAGAAGCCCGGGCTTCAGTAAGAAAATTTACGGTAATTTGCCATCGTGAAAGTCTGTCAATTAGTCAACTGATGGACACCAATTTTGGTCATTTTCTTATAGGGGAGACCGGGGATGAATGCACCACTTTTTGCTTCACAATTATTTTTAGAAAAACCAAAGCGTTTCAAAGAA
>JAQFZQ010000924.1:0-24474 GCA_034696005.1 Glomeris marginata
GCTCAAATTTTTTATGTAACTTCAGGTTGTATACCTGATATCCTGTGCCGAGTATTTTTGAAATCCGTTACCTAAGGTTTGACCGTGTCAGAAGTCCTTTAAACAATTTTTTTTGAGGCGCAGGAAAGACATAATTAGTCACTATGCATGAAGTCATGACTGTAAAGAGAATCACATGTTCTGTACGGAAATTCTGGATCATCTGGTCTGTCTTGGAGAGGCTGAATTCTCAGATGACAGAATTTTATGCAGATATTATTAACGAATTAAATTATTTTCCGATACCTACTAAACGTGCGCCGAAAAGTATATTTATGTAGCAAATTCGTTTTGAATGTATGCGCATGGAACAATTAATACTACATATTTGTTTCTCTTGTTCTTTTTTATAATCATTTAGCCCTTATTTTGGAAATGCATCTCCTAATAAATATAAAAATAACCTTAGTGGAAGTGTCACAAGGCGGCCGGATATTTGAGGGCCGGATTATCGAGAGTCTGCTGTACCTGCTTATTATTAGCCTGAAGGCAGTTCTGCAAGTAGTATTAATTACCACCTTTTCCAGAATATGCATCAACTACATTGAACCTATGTAGTGTGACTGCAAAAGCATATAGGGTGAGTAGTGAGGTAATAGTAGATGAAATTGTGCGCGTATATCCGCTCCTTCCAGAAATGTGAGTTGCTCACTGATTAAGTGCAAATGTTTATGTCCTACCTCCTGTAACCAAAACTCAAATACCAACAGACATAATTCATTTATTTTGTCGTTAAAACCAACACCAGAGCAGTGACAGTGGATTTCGATAGTTTCAGTCAGTTACCTTGCAACACTCCGGGTAGCCAAAATGCAGGCTACTTACAGGGGCAGCATTTGCAATTCATCAATCAGCGTGTATAGCTCATGCACAAACGGAGCATTTCGTTGATCGTTAGTATTATTTATGCAAGGACATGATAGCCACATTTCAGTCTCAAATTTGATCGCGTGTGACCTGAGCATTTCGTATTTGATTGAATTAACGGTTTTTAAATTCGAGTATGTGATCGTGAAATCGGTAATAGAAATTATTGAAATAAATGTGTACTATTCAAAGTTAAATCGTAGATGCACTTCACCTCATAATGTCTGTTACTTGATCATTTAGGCAAAATCAGGTTATATTTTATCGAATATAGGTCGCCATATAACGGAGTAACAGCTAGGTCTGAATTGATTTACAATGAATGCTTACACCCAATAGCCGATTTAATTGTTACAGATGTTGTGAAAGTTGTCCTTGGCATTTAAACATTTGAATAAAGAAATCGCCTTTAACTGCAAATCGTGGATAAAATCTCCGCCTTCTTATGTTATAGACAGAATAATATCATTTTGGTTCACCTTGGCATGGAAGAACAGAAACCCTGACCTCATACTATCATCCCCGAGTAAAATTTGGGTTATTCCCCTCTTTCTTACGACCTTCCATTCTCCAATAACTATACCTAAATAGTATGCAACAATGTTTTAAGTGTAAGAGCTAACACGTCATATTTCCCACGAGGTCTTATCAAGTTTTGCTATCTATACTCCCTATACTCTAAACTAAGAACCTTGCATAATAGGTATATAATTTGGTGTAGACATTGCTTAAACGGATGACAGATGGTACTTATATCACAATAGAAATATTTTGAAGCCCATTTTGAAACATAATTCAAGTTTTGATATCAAACTTCATAGAAGAAAAATACATATAGTGGTGCAAGTCTTGTACTATAGGAATTAGAGAATCCATTCCAGAAGTAGTTGCATGCTCTAGCTAATACTGGGGGATGTCTATGTCTGGTGACTGTATACCCTTGGCTCAGGACCAATATTGTAATATGATGATGATCCTGATGCTAACGGGTCCTGTACACTACCTTAGCGTTTTAATCCGGGGGCCCTTTTATCCCAACCTACTATTCCTAATCTCACAAGCAAGCGTGCTAACCGGCAGTCCATATAGACCCATATGGGCTATTCAGCGCAAGCATTTTTAACTCACACTTTGCAGGGCACACAATGAATACCTATGCAGATATTCTAGTTAATTAGAAAATGGGGGAAACCGAAGACCCCGAAGAAAACCTACAGACCAATTTGAAATTCATATTTTGTCATTTTTCAGTGATATAATGAATTCACAAAATTGTTGACAAAATATAATCTGCACATGCATAAATATGAACATTATTAGCATTGTTGAACTGAATTTTATGGAAAATGCTTTCAAAATAATTGTCATGTTTATTACAAACAGTAAACGCAGTAAACACAGTATTTATAATCGAACAATACGTACCGTACTACGTATAAATTCGTTGTTTTTTCCAAGTAGGGTAAATGCGCACCAGCAACGAGACTTGAACCAACACAAAACCTCTTGCAAAATGGAGGCCATTTTTGTAGGTTATCCTCTGAAAAAGTTGTAAATCTGGTTCTTGCTTTCAACCATGCAGTAATGATTTTTGGAAATTTATTTAAGTATACTGTGTATCTTCTGCAAATTAAAGTAACAGCTGAGTTTGAGATTTCTTTATGACAGGCTTCGATAGTTTTTAACAATGGTTATTTGCTAGATGCGTGACAATGAGAAGCCAATTCGAGGTCACTATATCAAGCCAGCTTAGGCCCTTTCTTTTCGAACATTATCAAAATCAGCGTAGGTATTGCTATGGCAAAACAATGAATGAGAAAGGAAACGTACAAGGTTAAACGCGATGGCTCGATAAGTGCCATATGTTTGGACGTCACACGGATGTAAAAAGATGGTTGATTGTTATTCGAAACTCGTCCCTGTAATTTCCCTTTTACACTTGCCCAGAGCCACAGTACCCTCGGAACTCCCCGAGTTAAATTCCCCTTCCTGCTCATCATGGCTGATGGTTATTCTATAGTAATGCTAATTGCGTGATGCCTGATTATTCTATATAATAATTGGCATAGAATCTATTATACTTGGAGCCAATGAGCATTTGTTGAAGCGTATAAACTAACCAGTGATATTTATGTGTTTTTGAGCTTGACCCATCCCGGATTCTTTCAATCCTTTGATGGGAATATCACTTTGGAAATTTTCGTTCACTCGCCTTCACAGACTCTCAAGGACATCCTGTTTAAATGATGCGAAAGTTGTACATATAAATGTCGACTCTTCTCCTTGAAGCCCATTATTGTTGTAGGCGATCTATTGACTTGTATACTTCGCTTTTAAGCAGCAAACATGAACAAGTTATTGGTAAGTATATGCATGAAAATGCAGCATATAAATTTATTATAATTTTATTGCATGTAAACAACTGCCATAAAACAGCTCAGTTCCATTGCTTTTGAAAGGCTTAATGATACGAAAGATATAAGATAAAAATCAAAGAATGCATGCATGGCTATTACAAATTTACATATATGTATATTATATATATATCTACCCGAGTGCAATAATTTATGATTAGCAAACAATGCATGCATTTGGTATGACTGTGTGGCAGATTGTTTATTTTAGGCCATAGTATTTTAATGTTATTATACCAATATGTTGTCTGCGAATTGTGACTTTGCTAATTTACATAATATAGGCTATAGTAAAGTCAAAAAATGTGTTTGATTTATATAGTTGGCAATGATCGTAATGGCCGCCATTTCATTGGTTATGGCAACCCCTTATCAGCGATATTATTATGACAACAGCGGTGAAAGTGCAGAAAGTGGCGAATATTATGGAAACTACCGAAGACCCTATTACGGTGGTGGAGGCCATGGTGGATATAGTGGAGGATATGGTAGACATGGTGGATACAACAGAGGCTATCGTGGTGGTGGATATGGCTATAGTGGACATTATCAAAATCGCTGGTAGATGACAGAAATGAACGAAAGTAATTCACATCCAAATGCAAGTCATAATTAAGTATTATATCCCATTAATACTGTTAATTATTGTTATCTTTAATACGAAAAAGTAGATGTATGTAGCTTATAATTATTTATAATACTTGCATATATTTGCGTATTTTGCAGGTAATATGTGCACGGGAAAAAATTTGGAAATCATCTTTGAACACCACAATATGATATTAAAAACGTATTCGCCCTTCATCAGCACCTCGTTTCACGAATTCAATAAAAGTTATGTGTATAGTAATTCCATACAGAGTATTTCTTTTGTCTTGTTTCCTTTTTTTTCATATTTCATGGACATAGCGCATTGAAGAGAATGTTCTCTGGGCCGCAACGTCCTATTAACCCATATATGCATCGTGGAAAATATTAGCCCTTGGATATCTCGATTGTTTACAACTTTATCGTTTTACACGACGCCATAAATCAGTGAACACTTGTGGGAGAGCAGGGTGTATGCATCCAGAATGCTAAACAGAAAGATGTAACGTGTTAATCTGCATATATAGTTCGTACTTTTCGAGTTATTATGGTGGAGAATAAATTGCGGTTTACCATAAACAAAAAATGTTATTGCATAGATATAACCAAGAGTAAAATCCAAATTTCGATCGGGTTAAATACATTGAAAATATGTTCAAAAATCACTAATGGATTTAGTTTGTTATGTACGTAGTACTATTCGCATTATGATTCTCAATCAAATTATGCAAAAAATGAAACATGCCAACAAAATGTCAAGTGTTTAGAAATGTACGCATTAAAAATGTGCCTGCATTATTGTTGATTTTGCTGCCATATTATTTTGAAATCTGTAAGAATGATCAATTATAGTATAATGAAGGTAGCACAGTTTCTTGTTTCTGACCGGCATCATTTCTACGACAACCCGTTTTTATTGTGTCAAAATCGATGCAATTACTATTATACTGTATAGATTTTTGGGGAATGATATGTTCATTCTTTTATCGTTTCCTAGTGGGAAACGCGTAATTAAAGAGGGTGAATATGCCTTAATTAAAGCACTTCGAAGGGAGAAATTATTTAGGCCACAGCAATGCAGGGTGCGCTGAACTCCAAACAACGTTTCAGCTGGTTTCTGCAAATGCAGATGAAGTGAGCTCTGCTCGTTTTCACACGCAATTGCTTTCATTGAAAGGTGGAGCCAATATATACCGCCATTCCATGATAATCTGTCCAGAAGACAACACCCTTTAAGAAATGTGCACCTACTTAGGCTTTTATACTCTGAAAAAATATCATTCATGATTACATCTGTTGCGAAATATGTCAAGCAATTGTATTTTTAGCACAACATCTAGGATCTGGAAATATGCATAATGCATAATCCGTATTATACTGTGGGTGCATAAGATATGATGCGTGATTTGCATTAATTTGAATACACATAATATGTAGTTTAATCGCATTACTTAATTTGAGGTCAGTTGATTTCTAGAAAACATGTTTAAAGGTTGTTGTTGTAATAAAATGATACACCATGTCTATGTAAATTTTAATGGCATTCCAAACTTAGCTGGTTTTACTTATACATGCATGCAGTTGATGTAATGTCCATAAATATACATCTCAATTTGTGCACTTGTAATCTTAAAATTATAATTTTGTAAGGGGAAATACACTGCAAAATTAAATATGGTCCCAAATAGACTTTACGTTATGTAATCGAATCCTGCTTATTTTAGCAGATAGGTGTCATTACTACTATCATGGAGAAATTTGGAAGCACCGGTAATTTTCATGGTTTCCAGTAATTTCAACTTTGTTACTAGTGACATCAGTATTGCTGTGCACTTTTTATAGTTGATTTCGAGTATATACAGGGTGGGGCAGAATAACGGGCGATTTTGAAATGACTGTGAAAAAAGTATTGAATATTTCTCAAGTTTATTGTGACTATAGTCACATTAAAGTACATGAAAAAGCCCTTCAGAAAGGTACTGCACTGCAACACAACGCAACAATATTTTCACATCCCCAAGTTTTCTCGGTATTTAGCTTTGCTGCACAACACAGCAGACAATCTGCTCAACAAACTAATGTCAATTTTCACAATAATCTTCTTTGTTTTGGTGGTTTAATTCGCAAAACATGGGAAGACGTTATAAATACGTATTGGTCTGATTGTGGAAATATCTGATTTCTTCTACATCCACACTTTATATTTTAAGTAAATTGCAGAAACCGTTCACGCTGGACGAGAAATTTAAAAGTTTGCTAACAATGCTCACATTTAAAAGTGCAATGATGTTTATCTGTTCAAATATTTTAAGATTGTATCCAGTAAATGCAATGCATTGCTATATATAAATTATGTCTAATCATTTTGCAATATACTTTTTGCTGACTGTTGAAAGTCGGTTATCAAACTTAATTGCTAAAATTAATGAACATTTCTATTTCATGTGAATTTTAAAAATAGGACATGCTGTTTTGCTGTTTACTATACATGCATATGAATAATGTGATCCGAACCTGTATAACAAATCTTTTTCAGAACTATCAAATGTTCTTTTTAACAGAATTTAACATATGCCTTTGATTATATGATAAATGATATTGCAGAAATATTTAAATGTTGCATGCGAGTTAACAATTTACTAAATATATGCTGATTAGAGGTTTGGCAGTGAATTTGTTTCCAGAGATCTTTAGAAACCAATCTAGCAGGAACAAGTTATATAAGCCATGGCACTTTCGGCAACTATTTAACGGTCGTGGGAATTGCAATGTTACATTTTTACCTATTTGTTAAATGCTTAAATTTACGATAGGGTATACGAGAAACATGAAATTATCCTATATATTTTAAAAGAATGCATCATTAAATATACTGACTGACGGATTACTAAAAAAGTTATTATGGTTAGTTCTTTTTATTGGATAAATACTCGGTCGTCAGACTTTTGAGATTATTAGGTCGCTGTATGTGATGTTGCAAGCTCCTGTGTAGGTATTTTTATTGTTGATTTCGCTTTTAGCTTTCACCAGGGATGAGGAACTCTTTTCTTTTTTTGCTGTTGACAGTTTTTGGGCCACACGGAATGCCCATAGGGCAAGCATAAGTAACTATAGCCAACACCCTTCCTCTACATGCACACTCAAGCTACTTCTGGTTTCTGTGCAATTCAGACTATTTTCTAAACGCTTGGCGATCACTTCCGTGACTGAAGTATCATTTATCCGGTTCAGTCGCAATTGTGATATTTAAACATGTGAAAATATATAAAGTGAAAACTTTGTGTTGGGACCATGCACTAGTATATGCGAGAGAAAGAGAGAGCCATTTGCTCTAAATAATTCCCAATAATCCAGGAATATTTAAAAGTGCATGCATATGAAGTAAATTAAAATAAAGCAGACAGGGTTGAGAAGCAAGTTAGGAATTATAACAACTGAATTCATTTTTGTTGTCGATTCCAAAAATCTGGTTTCGAAAAATGTGTTTTGTGAGGAAATTAACTTTACAAAAACCAGTACAAATATATAGTTGTACATATAATTAGCAAAATTAGGCACAACTCAGCTGTCCATGTAGCCTATTTGCATGACACAATTAATATATTGTGGAATATAATTTAAACATATGTGTATAGGTACAATATAAGAATGTTTTTTTCCATGTCTTTTGAAATATGTAGGTATACATAATTCCATTCGTATTTTAATAAACGAGAGCACATTTTACATTCGACCTGCAATATCAAGACTAACTGATCATTTTTCAAGAATAACGAAGTGCTTATATTGATGCCAGTTTCTACCGTGTGTGCCTATATTATACGCATTTGCTATACTTACTTCACCTTTAGTTTGTCAAAGTAAAATGTAAAATGTATATTTGATGCAACTGCTTGGGGTCTGCAGAATGTATGAGATATATGACTGCTCCTGACAGCTGGGAATGACGCCCATATGTGCATAATATCAGCATAGGTGGCATATCGCAAATCATAATCTACATACTAGCTTATATAGGAATACACAAAAATGGAATGAAAGAATTTGTATATTTTATAAACCTGTGATGAACTGCATGGTGTATGCATGCAAATCCATAATTTCAGTTTGCATTCAAGGTGTGTAAATACAAAGATTCAACATGAAAATGCAATTTTTCGTTTGTGTTAAATATACTTTTCATTAAGATTTTTTGAACAAATTTTATCTAGGTCGGTATATTTAATCAATTGCGTATTAGCCATTTTTTAAGATTTGTAAATACAATTCGTTACTTAATTGAGGGTGTTTTTTAAGCAATCAATAATTTGCAGTGTGTATTACTGGAAGTGTATTAATGGCCAACTAATGGGGACTATTTATTCGACCACAAAGTGATTACGGAATACGTAAAAAATAAGTGTTTATTGTTTATTATTAGATCTAAAACGATTTCATACTCATGCATGCGTGGAGGCCTTACATATATCGAGAACATGTTCTTAACAACGAACGTAAAACTAATGCTAGCAAAAAATGAAACTATAAATGCATTAAAGACAAAAGTTCAGCTTGATGAAGTCTCATATGCAGCTCTATCATTAAATCAATGAGGAAATTTATAACTTAAATTACTCTCAATGGATTTCATCTCAGAAATTCATGCAAAAATAATTAATTAGAGCACAGATATACCCATGCATGTTTATAATGTCATGCAGAATAGGTTTTGATGGTTTTTCTGTGTGTAGGTTGAACGGTCGTGCTTATCCACCAGCACGAGATTTAAAAGTATTGTTGGGGCATGTGAAGAAATGAACGAGGCCATGTAAATGTTTGGGAAATAAAGGTGAACAAACGAAAGATATGTTTGCGTTTCGTGGACTGGGAGTTTTACTCTGTATGAAAATATTTGATAACAATAAATAGAAATTGTAGAATTACCCTCCCAGTTATGTCCACTCGGTCAATTACACGGCTAAGATCTATGGAACTCGTGTATTTCTTGTCATACATAATATATGATTGTACGTATGTTACTTTCACATTACAACCTCAGTATGTCTGTATATTAATGTTTTTTGAGATAAAATATGTGAATATGACATGTTGGACTACTTGGATTTATTGACAACAAAAAGTGTATCCGAGTAATTTGTTGTTCACTGTTTATCAGGTTCTTATTAAAACTTTTTATGGCTCATTAGTCCAATTTTTCTGATTATTGGATATCCACTGTAAAAACAAGTCTTGTTTCTTCAATAAATTAATGCGTTTTCCTTGTTCTTTACTGCATTCATTTTATAGCATTTTGCGCCGCATGAAAAAGTCACCCAGATCTTGTATCGATTCAATTCATCTTAATATAATTATTTAAACTGCAAATAAAACAATTGCCGAAAGGAAACTTAAAATGGAACAACTTTGTTTGGTAAACAAAAATGTAAAGAAACGCCGAATGTTCAATCGTGGTTAACAATATTAAATAGTTTATCAATGGAAAACGTTTGAAAAAAGTTTATTTTTATAGATAGTGTAAGCTGTATCACATTTTTCTCTAGCCTCAATTTATTGATGTACAAGGAGATGGGATATCAAGCATGCATTTACTGGGTTGAAATTTTGAATGCATCTATTTCTTTGGGTTTTTTCTAGGTCTACTGTGCACTGATACGTGATCTGATACAAGGGAAAATATTCGCTTCGATGAACATTTCAAATTGTTTTCTTACAGATCTTATGTATTTTTATTCTTTAGGGCAATCACTCCATCGAATTCGTTTTTCTCGAATTTGTTTGTTATTGTACTTCACTTGTTTATTTTATCACTGAATCTTATAATGGCATAGCATGGGTGATTTAAATAAAAAAAAATGTTGGCACGAGCCCCTCAGATTCAACAGATTACTTCATTGACTTCCTGCATGATGAAGAGGCATAATGCCGGGCAAATCTAATGAAAAATTGCAGTTTGATAGCCTCAAGGGCTAATGGCACTGACGTTCATCATTAGAGTATGCGATGCTTGCATAAATTTTAAGTTATCACCACGTCAATGCCTGAGGAACAACAGGTGGGTGGGACAAAGGTGTAACAAGTGGAGCATTCAAAGGTATATGCAATACCGCTGCATGCATATACCTGGAGGAATTAACGCTCATCAACCAGTGGATGTTCCTGTAGGACAGGGTGGATCCCTAGTCACGTGATCAGCACCTAAGTAGAGCATATGATGTGCATTTCTCAGCCCCCGCAGCTCTCTCAAGCTTTCTACTGCTGTATAAAAGCGCAAGGAGTTTATCAAAGCGAACTATTATTACTCCAACTTTACCTGTTCATGGACCGACGATGAGGACTTTCGTTGTAAATACACATTTTACGTATGCATACTCTGAACACCGGATTAACTCAGTTTGCCTATTGCAAGGGCATGATTTTAACAGTGAATTGGCCATGAAAGTATAATTTTGATTGGCTCCAATTTGCAGAAATAATAATATTGCCAAATTCACTTTTTTGGTGTAGAAAATTGTTTTGATCCGCTCTTTATTAGAGTATATATAACATAAATATGTTAAGTGCTTGATGTGAAAACATGTTTAGTCACTTTTCCATAAATATAATCTGTGGTATAACATTTTTAATTTTTTCTTTAACTTGATAAGAATTTATTTGTTAAGCACTAAAGCATCATATGTCTCAAGAGAATTTTCTTATACAATTATTGAAAATTCAATTGCAGTGACTTAATGTTGTTTTGCATCCAGTTCTTCAAGATTATTAATGAACGTTATGGTATCCAATTTCATTTTAATTTGTTTCAGATTTTTATATCAACCGCAGTCATCGTTCTGGCTGCGGATGCTGAGAAGAAAGTTAGTGATCAAGGAAAAACACACAGACTAAATCAAGATTCAAGGCCAAATTTTGCTGATGACCATTTCCACTATCGTTCTGCATCACATGAAGTTCGCGATGATGAGAGGTTCCAACCGGAAGTGAACAGAGATTTCGAAAGACATCCCCAGACATTTCGAGAGGACCGTGGAGAGGGACATCATCATCAACTGCCACAAAATCATCAGCACGATTTCGGTTACCCCAATGTGCACGATGTTCATCATCAACAACCTTTCCACGAAGAGCATAATAATGATGAAAGTAGTGCAGAAAATGAGAAGAATACCAAAAAAGCCGAACAGTTGACGAAGAAACCATCTCGTCCGGATTCAGACGACAGTTACCAAACACCTGAAATCGTAATAAATGGACACAAGCTAGAATTTCCTCAAATTCACAGTATCCCAGTTTCGGATGTGAAAACTCATTCCGAAGATCAGAACGATGAGGCTCGCCCTGAGAAGCAAGAATATGAGCAAGAGACTCCAGATCATGGTTCTCATGAAGACTCCGATTCAGAACAGCCTCAACCTAGCATAAAGTATGAGCAGATACCTGAACCAGCCATTGAAAAGCCGAAAAATAAACATGTGCACAAAGAACGTAAACCTGAACGTCGTCCAATTTATCCTTCACGGGGACCACAGCCAGTCCATCTGCCTGAACGTGGACCAAGTTTTTATCGCAATGCTCAAGAACAAAATCATAATCGTCACATCAATCACCAAAATCAACACCCACTTCGCAATTTCAATGGGAAAATTCCTCAGTTTAATGGTAATCACCGTGAAGCGCCTAGTCGATATAACATCCGTCCAGAGCAGATGCAATTCCATCTTGTGCCTCAACAATCTAATCCGATGCCTCAACAATATCGCATAAAATATCGCCCACGTCCAGAGCACCATAGGGACAGACAACGAGTTCCCAATCGCCAAAGGGAGAAAGTTTTACCGCAAAGACCACCTTACAATCCTAATCTTCATCCTCCACAACGCCACTCCAATAAGCCAGAAGCATATCATCAATCATTTCAGCTTCCATCCCCACCTAGGGCATATCCACCATCACCACCACCATCACCACCACCTCCACCACCTCCACCACCACCTCCAACTCCACCTCCACAATATTCTTCTCCACAGTATCAACCTCCACAATATCAACCTCCACAATATCAACCCCCACAACATTCTCCTCCTAGTCCTAATAAGCATCATTTTGAAATTGCACGACCTGGACCAAATTATAACAATGATTACAAGCCTGACGTGACACACAGCGATTTAAAAAACAGACCCTCGGTGCCATCATTTTACCATCAGAAACAGATACACAATCCAGTGTCGAATCTAGAACACCATGACACTTCCTCTGAAGACCATAGACCACGCGACTATGAGGAACAAAAACATGACAGCAGCATGCAGCACGCATCTACAAATACGGGATACAATGCACTACCAGTTCACAAAGAGCAGTATTCTTCTGCACCTGCTTACAACGGGCAATATGATGGCAAAACAAGAACTGAAATAAGTGAATTTGGTTACAGTGTTTACCACCCTAGTTATACCTACTCCTTTAGCAGTTATCCATCAGGCTATAAATTGGAATCCAACACACTACATGATAAAGGCCATCCAAGTTCTAACGCAGAATACGTCCACCAACCAGCTGTTCATGAAAAACATAGGAATGACGATTCTGGAGAGTACAAGCGATCGTGAATAGCTGCAGTAGAGCATGAACAAATTCATTATGGGAAATTTTCTGCAGCTTTTTAGTAAGACAATATAAATATTGTCTGGTCTGTATTTGCTATTGACATCCACCCAATGATGCTAGTGTATATTCGAAGCAATAAATATAATACCGTTGTAAAACTATGTAATGCATCCATATTGTATTTTTGTTGTTGTTTATTTCTATTTTTATGCAATTTAAAACATGTTGACAAAGTAATTATTGAGCAGCATGCTCAACGATTATGCAAATGTGAAAATGTAAGCAAGTGATTGAATGATTTTGTCGTGGTATGATAAATAAGCGATTGTATTAACTAACATATGTTAATAAATAATATTTCTTTTATCTGATGTTTTCTTCGCGCATTTAAAGTAAGCAATACATTTGTGTGCATTGATCTCTCCATCTATATATGTTACATTTTCTTCCTTGAGAAAGCTGCCTGAAATGGAAGACAAACTGGTTATAATGATATATTTGTATTTGCAATTAAACAACACTAAAAATGAGTATTCCAAAGAATTAATGTTATGGCTTCCTCTTCTTTAAACAACGCTTGCAAAATCTTGCAGTTGTTTCCGGATGTTCGAAAGATGTTGGAGGCATAATCCTCTGTGCTCTCCTGTGCACTGCAACATCTGTAGTTTGTTCACTGAAGATATAACCTGTTAGCTCATCCGCATGAATTCAGGATGTGCACATCTTGATTAACACATTTACTCTACTTTATTGAACAGGTAGTAGAATTGGGGTTCAGCAGGGTTCTGTCTTGGAACCATTGTTGTATTACTAGGTATACAGGGTAAGTCAGAAACATGGGCCAACCCAAAAAGTGTATTAAATGATCATGAATGTGAAAACCGTTGATGGAGTTTACTAGGAAATCACAAGTAGGGAATTCATTGGATCCTATACAAATGTGATGTTGGACCTCGGGGTAAGTAGAAGTTGCAATTACAAAGTTGTACATCATGTTCAGATTAGTGAAAAACTGTTACAGCTTATCATACCAGGATACGAAGTGAACCAATTCGCGGAAAGCCCTCCAATATTCTCCATTTTATCAAAGAAGTGAAATGAGACATATCCAAGGTCAAAGCTCAGTTTCATCTATCATTCATTATTGACGGAGACCACCTTAACTACAGTGCCAAAGCTTGCTTTAATGTAGAGGGTGAATAGAAATGCTTGATATCTATTTAAATGTATATTATAATTTATATAGAGCAAATGCAAAAGCGTTTTTGAAACATGTTCATGAAAATTCATATTTAAATATTACTTTTCGAATAGCATACATATGATAAGGGCCCTCCATTCCATTCCATGGCTCTACTGCAGTTAGCTTTTCATTCAGGTGGCATACTATATGGATGGCTTTGTAATGGCCCAAAACCGTTACTGTGTTAGTTCCCCTACTCTCTCACAGTGTACTTTTGAATATTTAAACGGACCTATGGGCTATTACAGAGGTCGCATCTAGAGTTGACCATCAAATGCACCCACCTACTGCTAAACTCGACCGGGTACATCCCAAGCGAATAGCGATATTCAGGTTTGGTGCAAGGTGCAATCGGGTATTTTTATAAGAATTTTCCCGTGCTGATTGCGTCACCAAACCTGAATGTCCCCATTCGCATGGGATGGACCTGGTCGAGTTTAGCAGGAGGTGGGTGAATTTGAGGGTCAACTCTAGTTGCGACCTCTGTACCATGGGTGGGTCCCAGTGATTGGCTTGTGCCAACTCTTCTGGCACCCAAACACACTTTGCTCCTGAAATGATGTAAGGAGGGACAACAAATGACTCGGGGTGGTTCTTCTAAGACAAGAGGTCTTCTTAATGTACAGTTAGTTAAATGATTCAAGTCTCCATTTATTTCACCACGGAGGACAACCGAGAACGAAAGTGACGGTGAGACCTTTACAGCTTGTGGTATGGGAAGGAATTGAATGGAGGGCAATTATCAAGTTTGATGTTCAATAAGCAATGACTATAGTCGAAATCAGTCATAGTTGGCAGATGTTAAGGGATAGGGAGCCTCATTACTTGGAAATGTATCTCTACGCTTCATGTTGTATGCAAGAGCCATTCTGGAAACTTTCTGGCAAATATTCCAGAAAAGGGACTATTTTTCGTTGTGCATTAACATACACCAAACCGTCTGCCAACTATGACTGATTTTTAGTTTACATACGAATTTCCTTTACAATGAATCAAGTACTTTTCAGTACATTTACATACAGTGAAACTTGCGATCTTGGCTGCCCTTAATACATGCTACACCACTTGACAAAGCCGACCGTTTTTTCATAGAACCGAAAAGTCCCTCCTTAATCTAACCTGGTATCTGCAATGTATGGGATGTGGCATTCAAAACAATGTACTGTACATTGCAAGTGAGAAGTCGCTAATGGATTCAATATAGGAAATTTGATACAGATGTAATTTGAAAAGCAGGCGAGTTGGAGTCGAAGATGATTATTGCGTATCAATTGACAGGAAGCACAAATTGCACTCAAATCTATAGTTTATTTACATAAAAAGTTTTACAATATACTTATAATAGTATTGATTGCGAAAACGACAACAAACTTTTGGTGTAGTACACATTTAAATATAGGTGATACTATACAATACATATAGGTACGTACATTTGATTGCAATTCATCAATATGTCAAATGATAATTTGTTGAAATATTTATATAAATAAATGCAAAATACACACGATACATTTTTCACAGTTGACTTCAGCTGTTGACATACATACACCATTTGATTAAATA
Organism: Glomeris marginata; assembly: GCA_034696005.1. Classification (NCBI taxonomy): domain Eukaryota; kingdom Metazoa; phylum Arthropoda; class Diplopoda; order Glomerida; family Glomeridae; genus Glomeris; species Glomeris marginata. The sequence goes on from JAQFZQ010000924.1 coordinate 15,322, forward strand.
AAATAACTTTGAACATACCACAGAAATAACGAATCTGAAAATTGCTTTAATCTCGTATATAAATAAGAACATCTAAAAACAGGATTCGGTTGCGAATGACATGATAATAAATAATTTGTAGAAGACTATTTTCAAATGTTATTTCAGCGAAACATGAATTGCGTTCATGCATACGCTATACCAGTTAGCAAAATTTCATCCAGCACATCTTCCTATTTCTTGTAACCATAATCTCTGTACACGTATGAACTAGCCAAATAACCTGAATTGCCATTGTACCCTCCAGAATATCCTTTGTGGTACCCTCCATGGTTGCTACTGTATCCTCCTCCATACCCTCCATTTTCACCGCTACTTCCACCTCCGTAACCGCCGCCAGAGCTACCTCCGTAACCGCCGCCGGAGCTACCTCCGTAACCGCCGCCGGAGCTACCTCCGTAACCGCCGCCGGAGCTACCTCCGTAACCGCCGCCGGAGATTCCTCCGTAACCGCCGCCGGAACTACCACCGTATCCACCGCCGTTTCCGCCGCCGTTTCCACCTCCGTATCCACCTCCGTTTCCACCTCCGTATCCTCCGCCGTTTCCGCCGCCGTTTCCACCTCCGTTTCCACCTCCGTATCCACCACTTCCTTTGCCGCCATTGCCACCTTTTCCTCCCTTACCACCTTTGCCGCCTTTACCTCCCTTATCACCTTTGCCTCCCTTATCTCCCTTGCCTCCCTTATCTTCGCTGCTGTCATCATCATCATCTTCTTCTTCATCCTCACCTTTGTCTCCACCCTTGTCTCCTCCTTTGTCACTACCTCCTTTGTCACCACCTCCATTGTCACCATGCCCACCTCCGTTTCCATAACCTCCTCCTCCTCCATAACCACCGTGACCTCCATCACCACCACCAATGCTGGCAATACCGTAACCTCCTCCATGACCCCCTTGACCTTCATCTCCACCTTCGCTTCCACCATGTCCACCATCTCCACCTCCGCCATTATCTCCTCCGTAACCGCCATCGGATCCTCCATTACCACCTCCGTCACCGCCGGATCCACCATAACCTCCATTACCACCTCCGTCACCACCGGATCCGCCGTAGCCTCCATTACCACCTCCGTCACCACCGGATCCGCCGTAGCCTCCATTACCACCTCCGTCACCACCGGATCCGCCGTAGCCTCCATTACCACCTCCGTCACCACCGGATCCGCTGTAACCTCCATTACCACCTCCGTAACCGCCATTATCACCTCCATTTCCGCCGTTACCACCTCCATATCCGCCGTTACCACCTCCATATCCGCCGTTACCGCCTCCATATCCGCCGTTACCGCCTCCATATCCGCCGTTACCACCGCCGTAGCCACTGTGACCACCATAGATTTGTCCATATCCTCCACTGTAACCTCCTTGACTTTGTTGTCCATATCTGCCATAACTGTTTCCACTGACATGTCCTCCATACGAGGATTGACTGCTTCCCCCATATGCTTTGCCTCCTCTGCCACCTTTACCGCCTCCATCTCCTTTGCCACCTTTGCCTCCATCGCCCTTGTCCCCTTTGTCTCCTCCCTTCTCCTCCTCCTCCTCTTCCTCTTCCTCCTCATCACCTCCTTCATCTCCATCTCCCTTTGAGCTCTTCTTTTCTTCGGATGATTCTTCGCTGCCCTTTCCTCCTTTAGCATGTATAATGCTTCCTAATGTCAAATGAATGCCATAGATTCCAGGATACCCATTGTATGAAACTCCCTTGCTTCCACTACCTTTGGAATCGCCTTTACCACCTTTGGAATCACCTTTATCGCCTTTAGATTTTGATTCTCCTTTTGATTCTCCTTTTGAGCTACCCTTAGAGATGCCATATGATCCACCATATGATCCACCTTTTGAACCTCCCTTAGAACCCCCCTTTGAGCTGCCTTTCGACCCTCCCTTTGAAGAACCCTTGGAACTACCTTTGCTAATTCCATAGCCATTGCCGCTTCCACCATTGTCTCCCTCACCACTGCCTCCTTTTTCACTACTTCCACCTTTCTCTCCGCTATCCCCACCATCTTTTCCTTTTTCGCCGGATCCATTATCTCCACCATTTTCATCACCACCACCACCACTGCCATGGGATCCATAACCTTGCTGACCATGCAAGCCAACACCATAACCACCATAACCGCCGGAGCCTCCTCCATATCCGCTATCCTGGCCTCCACTGAATCCGCTTGCCTGGAACCCACCATTTCCACCATAGCTTTGGCTTGCATAACCGCCGTATCCATGGCTTCCTCCGCCGTATCCACCTTGACCATTGCCGTCTCCTCCACCATATCCACCTTGACCATTGCTGTCTCCTCCACCGTATCCACCATGACCACTGCCTTCTCCTCCACCGTATCCACCATGACCATTGCCTTCTCCTCCACCGTTTCCACCATGACCATTGCCGTCTCCTCCACCGTATCCACCATGACCATTGCCATCTCCTCCGCCGTTTCCACCATGACCATTGCCGTCTCCTCCACCGTATCCACCATTGCCATCTCCACTACCTTCATGTCCACTTTTGTCATCTCCTCCACCTTCATGACCATTGCCGTCTCCTCCGCCATATCCACCATGACCATTGCCATCTCCTCCACCTCCTCCACCTCCTCCACCTCCATATCCTTGTCCTTTGCTCTCTCCTCCACCTTCATGCCCGTTACCATTGTCATCACCACCCTCATCTTCATGGCTTTTGTCGTCTCCTCCACCCTCATGCCCATTGCCGTCTCCTCCGCCATATCCACCATGCCCATTGCCGTCTCCTCCTCCTTCATGTCCATTGCCCTTTTCTCCACTTTCCTGTCCTCCACCTCCATGTCCTGCTTTGGAACCTATGTATCCCTTGAGATCTCCTGATCCTCCTCCATATCCGGAGTTCTTTGCTTTGCTTAAGTCAAAGTAGACATAATGGTAAGAAGAACGTCTGTTGTTTCCCGAATCATCTCCGTAACCTCCAGGGCTTTGGTATGTTGGATGTTGAACTTGGTATTGGTAAACAGCAGTCGAAGGTCCATAACCCAGGCGGTCCCCACTTTTTTCGCCAGCCCCAGAGTATCTGGATCCTGAGCTAGAGCTGTGGGCGACTGTCGCAAGCACCACAACAATCTGCATTGAAAAATACAAATGTGATCATGTATATTACACACCATTATGGTAAATTATGCATGATCATAAAAAATATTTATAAAAATTCCTGTATATGTGCAGGTGCACGCAGTTTACATGTTGTGCAAGTCACAGTTGCTGAGTTTTGATAAGTGGAGCGCTTAATATACGTAAATAAATGTGTTTCTAAACAATGCATAACGACAATTATCCGCTTATTTAAACAGGTATTTCAATTTATTCGGATAATATAATTCAATTGCTCTCTGAAAAAGGATAAATATTTTCATTCCCATATGGAAAGATGCTAATCAATGTTGATTTGTAAATCTGCGTCATTTTTCAAGAAAAGAAACCTAAAATTGTCCCACATCGAGCAGGAAACATTTTCCAAGACCTCCCCGCCCAGTTATAGATTACAGAAGCCAGTGGACAAACCGGTTTCACTTTCAAATAATTTCTCACACGTCCGATAAGAGTTATGGCCAACGACTCCAGCTGCCTGAAATTATTGCTGCCAACACATGAAAATTGTATTTGTTCGCAAACCTGATTAATTATTTTGCATCATCTCCCGTTGTAATAACATGGAACTAGAATCTTAGCGGTGTCACACGGTTCTATCTGCTTAATATCAGATGAATGCATGGCACATAGTAAATTATTGCTGGGAAGACTGCTTATTGCATAAGGTGCATAATGTGCACACGTAAGGATGCAGCAACATAGACTGTACCCCAGCAAACTATACCAATTCATACGCATGCATATAAGCATATATGTAATATGTACTTAAGGATGCGACTTAAACATGTACATTTCTACTATACGAATACAGATGCTGTAAATGAAACTCACGAGTGCTCCTGAAAGATTCATTTTCCCGACTGTTGCTGATGCTGGTCAGGGAAAGTAGTGCATTATCTCGCGAAAATTGCCCGTTTTATACTTGGGTCGCATTGTCGCGATGTTGTCCAGTTTTCGTCCAGAGAAGGGGGGCGAGGGTATACTTGACCGTGTTGGTTGTTCCCAATTGCAACTTAGATCACCATTAAGAGGCGCAATCAGGACAGATTGGAGGCGGGGCGTTCCCGATTTTGGGGCGGAAGACTTGTGGGTATTCGGGTTTTGCAAAATTAAGAAATTTAAAAAGTTGCTTAAAATTCCAGATTAAAACATTCCGCACCACTTTCATTACGAAGTTAGCTTTGTTCTAGTCACCATCGCTGCATTAATCGTACTGTATAATGATATTGTTCTCGCCAAATCTCTAAATCGCTATAAATATATAGGCTAATTTGAGAATGTAATTTGGATGACCAGCATGTTAAATATTCATCAAGTCCTACTTTAAATAAATTCAAGTCAAAATACCCTCGAATAATAATTGCAATTTTATAGCAAGATTCCGCTGCATCACCCATTTTATTTATTGCATGGTCGTATGTAGATTATAGTATAACTTCTTCTTAAATAGGTCTGCAACTTTTTGAAGATGTTATACAGACAGAAAAATATATTTCACTAATGGTTGCAATTAAACTCTTACCACTTCGCCAATACAATTTGTTGCAGAGCTAGGTATTTTCTAGATTTAAGTAAAAACTGCGAAATTTCCAAGCGTTTGAAACCAGCCATTTTGTTCATTGCCCTGAGGGTCGACTAAAAAACTTTTGCCACATATTACTGAAGTTGTCAAATGATTATCACATTAATTATTTATGAATTGTTTCTTATTTAACGCCTGCAGACGTTAAGAAATACGAGAAATACAAATGGGTCTTTTGGAATATTGTTAATCAGTTTTACATTTGCTGTTCTATTTGGCTGATGGCCATCATATGAAACGTTTATTTGATTTATGATTTTTCAATCCGCCCTAACAAAACATAGTTGCAATTACCATTTATTTCATTTTTATTTTTCTGAATTCTTCAATCAGAAACTTGTTCTCATATATTTTCCTGTACGATTGCGACTTGTGTTCCGAAAAAGTAGTTTAATTTATTAAAAAAGTATAATTGAACAATGTTATTGTATTGCATTGATATTATATAGCTTCATTTCCTTAATAAATTGCAGTACTACATAATGTCGTGCTGTGATACATAGTATAACTGCTTGGACCAGTTAACAACCAATATTTTATAATATATACACGGATCAATTGCTATTTGAATAAATTTAGCATTTGATAGAAAAGATTGCCTTCATTAATTTTTTTATCTTGCGTTTGTTTTTGTCCAGCAAATGCTTCCTTTTCGATATAAGGCGTACTTCGTAAAAATGCGTCCAGTTTATCTGGTCTCACCCAATTTGAAATATATTTTTATTGAAAATGAAGCGCAGAACACTTTTTCATGTTGCGGAACTACTCAGGAACCAATTATACTTCCGCGTTTAAAGACTTGGTTTGCAGCTATTAAGAGACAAGTTCTTTTATTAGTGCAACTTAGAGAAAAAATATTTGTCAAAATATCAACTCTAAAATTAAAAATATGCAATTACTCAACCGAGTCATGTCATATGTTTTATTTGGAAACAACAGACTATTTATTAGAATATTGCTAAAGTAGAAATTTCTGGTGGAAAAGAATATTCCTATTGCAAAGCATGACGAAGACATGAGGTAATTAATGCACATAGTTAAAATTAGTTTTTTTTATAAGTATATCAGAAATTTTGGGATGCATGTGTTCAATTTTCCATATGTTAGTAATGCTGCATGTCTCAGAATTACAAATGTGACCTCTATATGTTGTCTCTTTCGAAGAAATTGGTCACGTGATGCATCATTATTTTTGTAGTTCTCTACATTTTCATTATGATCGTAATTTAGTTTAAATTTCAATTCGCTGTGTAATAAAAAATGTTGCAAGCGAGTTGCAATAAAACTTAAATAAAATATTTATGCTATCTATAACAATACTTTTAAGAAGTTTAGTTTGACAAACTTATTCTGATCACGCTCTAGATTATAGCGTAGGTATATGTAGATTATGCAATTATGATTTCATTTTCTTATACTGCGTACGCGTTTTTATGCTGCGATATATACTGTACAAATGAATTAGATCAGGTTGGACATGAAGTTTATTATTATAGGTATACTGCTAATTTATTTTTTATTAGTTTCCGTTGCGTAAAATTATATGCACAGGTTTAGATTGCATTTTGCCATGGGGTTAGAACAAATGAGGTGTAATTAAGCATACACCTATTGTAAAGGCAAGCAAGCATATGTGTGATAAAAATATAGTTAACTATATAGACATAATATTACAAAGCTTATTATGTGATACAACAAAACATTTAAGTTGTAGGCTATCCCTATAAAGATTTTAAAACCCATGCATGCATGCTAACTTCCAAGGTTCCAGTTACATGCAAATTTCTTCACTCAAGAATAATGATGCCATATAACATGCGAATTATTCAAATGTATGCGCATACACTTGTTAACAGACAGATATTTATTCAAATTACTTGTTTTACGAATGCATGTAGACAAAAACCATTCTGAATTAGTTCCACCGCCAATATACATACATGATCTAGGGGCATGAAGACGTCAATAGTAAACTACATTCATGCAGGAAACATGTATATGCAGGGTGCGGCAAAAGTCTGGTCTTTCTTTAAATATCTTTAAAATGGTAAATGATAGCTTTGTACAGTTTTCACAATTGAATAGGAAGTGCTATGGGGGGAATACGAAAATCATATCGCACGTGACTTATGATGTCATCTTCAAGTTCATCCGTGTTCTAACTTTTCAACCGTTGAAGATGGAGCATAATTTCGAATTAGGCGCTTGAAGATCACATCCGATTTAGTTAATTATATAATGTTTGGTGTATTTATACTCCATACATAAATGTTTGATATGCAGGGCTCCAATATGAATGATGTGCGCTGCAGTTAAGGATTTGCACATACCTAGGTCTGGTGGCTGCTACATTTGTCTGGTTTATTTCCAAACATGCCAACCCTTAGTAAACAAGGCGTCGCTTCACTGCAGCGCACATCATACATCATTTCCAAAATTTATCAACTGTTTACTAATGTACCAGTTTGATATACGCTCATATTTTTTTCTCAGCTTGTAATCTATTTCTGCTTGCCTCAATGTTATAAGGGACACAATAACTACTGAAAAACCGATTATCAGGGTATGGTTCAAAACCGTGTCAGTTCACCTTTAAAGAAAATTATGTGCCATTTTTGAATCTAAATTGCATGTGCACCATGAGACTCCAAAAATTTCAAATAAGTAATTGAGACAATCGCACTTTCCACATAACGTGTTCAAATGTTTATACTGTATCTTTTCATTTTTTTATTGAAAGAAATCAACTAAAACTTTCCCATTCAGGTGTGCACCAACAACCCGTATACACACAGTCAAAAAGTTAGTTGCACTCGCAGTTTTTTTGAAAGTTATGTGCTATTAGTTCTTTTCCTTTAATTTGGTACAAAGATGTGGACCGTACACTTCGCTTAATTCTTTATGAGTTTCCATGGGGTTACACTTTTTTGCCCATAAAAAACGAGTCCCTAAAACTTACTTCCAATTTGGACACTGCTTCCAAAGGGCACAATATATTTTTAATGACTGGTAGTGGTTAGATTTTTCTAGCAATGTCAACAACTGAAGGGAAAAATTGCTGTGCCACTGGTTCAAGCCAATGCACTAATTATGGATACATTGTGCTGTCATACAGGAATCCTTTGATGGTACATTGTAACTTCGAATATCCGAATTTGATGGAACCAAGAGAGATTCTGATAATCGGACTTTTATATAATCCTGATAATACAAAAATATTACCTTTCCCATATACAATTTTATGCATAAAAACATATACACAAATCTGCAATTCAGCCCTCAAAATCTAAATGCATCATTGAGTTTTGATTTAGAAGTTTGACTTTGAGCTTTACAATTCAATGAAAATCCAAGAATTCAAGTGAACTGAGAGGCGACTTATTACATGCACATACTGTATAAGCCAATTTGCAGGTTTCTGGAAATCTCATACCGTATTTTCTCGAATAGAGCCCTGGGGCTTCAATTCAAGACTTTTGCACTGACGTCACACTGACTTCGAACATGGCCAAAAAGGGCGGGGTAATACGCGATGACGTCACGCCTGCTGTGACGTTGACTATACACCCAAGATACACCCAAGGAGCTGCAGCATCTGCAGCAGCCGTGACGTAATCTCCTATTACTCCGCCCTTTTTGGCAATGTTCCAAGTCAGTGTGACGTCAGCTGCAAAAGTCTTGAATTGCAGCCCCAGGGCTCAACTCGAGAAAATACGGTATGCGAATATTTTTCACAAACAATAGTTTACCTTTAACGTTTCGAATAATCCTGGATATCGGATATTGTATAGTTCCGTATAAACGAGATTTTACTGACGTATTAAATAAGAGGAAGATGATTGTTGGTAACAAGCCAATTCAGGGCGAATATCCCTCAACAATAAAACTTTGTTCAACCGAGTTTAATCATTTGCATGCAATGCACCAAGTGAAAGTGGTATAATAATAATGCATGTTGGTCCTGCCCACGCTGGTTTTGATTATCTATGGAGGCATGCACCTATTTTACAAGACCAGGTGTGTCATGTGAATAGTGCACAAAAGCTGTTCGTAAATTATGTCACAGTTTTTAGCCCCTTTAAACGTTCCCTCGTCTCATCACACACAGTTGTAGTATACTGCAATTGTTATACAAAGGTAAACATATCATGCCTTGCAATCAATAGGGTACCACAAGAGTGTATACCTAGCACGAATATTTATTAATACAGGCTTCATAAATATCGGAACATATTTGAACAATATGAAGCAAGCAGAAAAATTCATGAATGGTTGTAAAGTATATTTTCCAGATTAGACTGGCACTGCTACATACAAATACAGGGTTCGGCAAAAGTCTGGTCATTTTTTAAATATCTTTAAAATGGTAAATGATAGCTCTGTACAGTTTTCACAATTGAATAG